>PITA01002285.1:123341-166144 GCA_004023965.1 Spilogale gracilis | reverse complement strand
GAAAATGTGTTTTTTGAACCTTAAAATGTCTTCTTGTCTCACAGATGTTACAAGCTTCTATTTAAAATTCCATTCATTTTATTTACCAAGTATTTATAAAATACTTACCATATGTCTGCAGATACAGAGTTAAGACATAGTAATTGCAATCAAGAATCTCATATGCTGCTGATGTATATCCTGTTACAAATTCTATATGTCAGAGTTTTCATCATTAATATTTTTAACAGAAAGCTGCAATGTTTATTCTGTTTTTTATTTCATTGTTGATATATGAGTAATAGCCTTTTTATGTCTTACCTTCACAAGTCCCAGATCAGATATTTAAATGATAAAAAATATTGCTTCACCACTATGAAGTTAAATGATCTTCGTTTTCTCCACATTTATTTTATAATAGTTCTATCCTAAGTCTTCGTGAGAATTTTATTATTTGTCTGAGGGAATATTTGCATAGTTATTAGCATATAATCTAGTATAATAGTTGTCATGATTTCCCCTGGAGCAGCTAATCTAAACGGAATGCTTAGCCGAAGTGGACTGAGCCAGACAATTAAGGAAGAACGTTCTGAATAGCAGAGAAAACAAGATATTGTTTGCACAGGTCCTTCCTCAATATGTTTATTATTGTAGAGCTCATGTGTTCAACCATGTGTCTAAATATTCTTTTGTAGGGACTTCTTAAGCTGAAGAGCTATTTTTTTTTTTCCCAGTAGCTTTGAAAGTTAGATTCACCAACATGGCATAGGATATTGATCGAAGCTGACAGCAGCTTGCAAATTTTAATTTTCAAATAATACGTCTTGGCTGATGCTTGAGTCTTTGATGACCCAACTTAATAAGAGCATTTCTAAATACATAGGGAGAAATATGGAAAGGGTATAGAATTTGTAGCCAAAGATGCTCCGAGGCAAATCTCTGTTGTTGAGCTTTGGTGGTCCGACAGACAGCTAGCTAGTAAATGTCTCTAAGCTTGCATTTCATTTTCCTCACTTGTAAAGTAGAGAAAATAACAAGGCAGTACCTGTCTTCTGGGTTGGTTACATCTTTATTGGAGGAGGCTATGGTCAAGATTCTTACTGTTAATCTGTGAAGTTGAGCACATCTCCATTTTTCAAAATTTTCAACTATTCAAGCTGTATCAAACTCTGCTTTCCAGCAGCTAGCTTAGAGCCTAGTAAATGAGTGGAAGCTCTACGGATGGGAGCTGTTATTATGATTAAAACAGAAAAGTTCCAGTGCAGGACTTTAAACCCTAGAATACCACGTGTGATGCAAATTGCTTCTGTACAGGTTGGCTTTATGTTATGGGTACAAGAATTCTATCTCCATCCGTTTTCTATTTAGATTATTCTATATATATCTAGCCAGACATACTTAACAAAAAGAGTCAGTCCTGAGGAAGATGAGTGAGGAGAGTATAAGCACTGCTGAAATCAAAGTATTTCCAGATACAGACAAGTGTTTTATTGAACTCTATCTTGCAGATATTTACTGAACTCTATCCTTATTTCTTGCTCTTAGTTTTCCTAATTCCTCCAGTAACACCTGTGCCTGACTGAGGAGGTAGTGTAGTTTGTTATATTTTTTCTTTCTAAAAAAATAATGGTTTTGGCTTTGATGTTTTTAAAGAGAAAGAAAATCACCAAAAATGTGTGCTAGGGAACACAATTGCCAGGCGGGACGTGTTCCTGGAACACAGGAGAACCTGACTCAAGGATAGCTCTTTATGATTTGGACCCAGGAAAGATGAGAGGGCAGTAGCTAGGAAATGTGGTGGTATCAGAAAAACTGGCTTCAGCAATCATGGAAATGGTTGTGAATGGGAGAGAATACAGGCCTTCTGCAGCTATTGAATAAATCTTCTCACACGGCCTTTGCCTACCAGTGCCCATCAAGCTCCAATATGCTGAGGAACTTCTGTGATGCACAGCTGAATACTCTGTGTGTAAGAGCATTAGGCACGGGGCGCCTGGGTGGCTCAGTCAGTTAAGCGTCTGCCTTCGGCTCAGGTCATGATCCCAGGGTCCTGGGATGGAGTCCCATATCAGACTATGTGCTTAGTGGAGAGTCTGCTTCTTTCTGTCCCTCTCCCTCTGTGCTTTCCCTCCCTCCCTCCCTTCCTCTCTCTCTCTCAAATAAGTAAATAATATCTTTTTTTTTTTTAAAAAAAGAGCATTAGGCACTATGACTGCAGGCATGAGACCTTCGTGAACTTAGTTTGTATGAACAGAATCATTTATGTTAGCTCCCCTATAAGACATGGCATTCCAATTCCTATCATTTCAGTAAAATTTAATTGAAGGATGCAATTCACCAATGGCATCTCACTTGTACATTTTATATCCTTATTTACCAATATATGTCTTTTACCCTTTGGTTTACGGAAAATGTTAGGGAGCTTTGTGTATAACCAGATATCCATGGGAGAAAACTGCTATAAATACTTTTCTCTTTTTTTTTTTTCTTTTTGTTCTTAGTAAAATAAAGAAGAATTCTAACAAGTCCTAACATTGCTTTACATAGAGGTATGGCACCCAATGGTGGGCGGTTCTGGAACCCAGCCATAAGGCTCTATATTGGAATGCAGGCTCTACCACTTGTTAATTCTGTGCACGTTACTGCTTCATTAGGGACATAGAATGATTTTAAGTATCAGAGAACAGAACGTACCTTACTCAGTGGGTGGATCTGGGGAACAAAGGGTCCAAAAAGGATGGGAGAGAAGTCCCTGGGAACCCCTGTGGGGCAGGTGGGTAAGTCAGAGCCTGCAGGAAGCTAGGCAGTCCAGCCGCTGGAGAGGATGTGAGGGGCCCGATGTAGGGGTCTATGAAAGATTGGTTACAAACAGTAATCCTCTGCATCTCCCTCAAATCAAACTAAAATGCCTGGTGATTCACTGTTGCCGAGATTATAGCTGATGTTTCTTGTGGCCAACCTGAACCTGAAGCCACATGTGGAAGGGAATTCTAGGAATTGTAGTTCCAGGATAGCTAAGTCAACACAGTACACAGGGTATTCTGTGTGACTTAAGGCAATTCTTTAAACTTCCTGAGCATTTTTTCTCATCTGTACAGGAAACATAGTAATAGTACTTACTCTGTAATGTTATTTTAGGAATAAATGATGTGCTTTACAGAAAGCATCTTATACAGTGCCTGGCATGTGCTGAGAGCTCAAACATAAGTTATTTTTCCCCCCACATCTATATTCTCTTGTCAGGTACTGAGTATGCCCCTTCAAGACTGCTCCATCAATCTGTTTGCCTTTGCCCTTGAATTTCTTTCTTTCTTTCTTTTCTTTCTTGCCCGCTTTCTTTCTTTCCTTCTTTTTCTTTCTTTCTCTCTCTCCTTCCCTCCTTCCTTCCTTCTTTCCTTTTCCTTTTCCTTTATTTCTCTCCCCCCTCTCTTTCTCTCTTTCCTCCCTCCCTCCCTCTTCCTTCCTTCCTTCCTTTTCTTTCTTCCTCCCTATTTCCCTCCCTTCCTCTCTCCTTCTCCCTCCCTCCCTCCCTCCTTTGTGAGATTGTATCAGCTTGTATGTATGTATGTACCTATGTATGTATTTATTTATGAGAGAGAGAGAGCACAAGCAGGGGGAGCAGCAAAAGGAGAGGCAGGCTCCCCGCTGAGCAGGGAGCCCCACAGTGGGGTTTGATCCCAGGACTCTGAGATCATGACCTGAGCTGAAGGCAGCCCTTTAACCTCCTGAGTCACCCAGGCATCCCTATATCAGCTTTTATTAAGCAAATAGTCAGGATAGGATGTTCTGTTCTCTGAGGCTGTTCTAGAGAGGGTCAGCTATGGATTCAGAAAGAGTAAATAAAAAACATATTTCTCAATCAAAAGATAATCAAAGAGATAGTTCTCTACTCTGCACCCTAGGGATTACCAGATGATGAGACCTGTTCGCTAGGTGGCACTTGAAGTCACCTGGGAAGAACCGTATTCTGATCTTTGAATTATATCTGTGCTTTGCATAAAAGCACGATTGTTCAAATGATACAGTCTGTTCAAGACATCACCCTGCCCTGACCAGTCCACACAAGATGACTACTTCCCTACTCTTCCTGGAGTATGTTCATGCTGCTAATGTTCTTTCTTCCCTACTGTGCCCAGTCTGGGGAGGGGGTTAGGTCACTGCTGTTTGTAGCTGATCCTAATTTTAACTGATTTGGGTAGACCAAGAGGCTAGCTTACTACGGATGGACTGAACTGCAGCTTATTTCAGAGGCTTCTGTTTTAATAGGTAAACTTTACTATTACCGACAAGTAGTGCACCCATAGAGACAAACCTATTACTAATCTTACCACAGGTCAGAACAGTGAGGCAGGTGGCAACCCTCCATTGCCTGGATCTCCCAACATCGTGGTTCCGTGGTTGTCCTGTCCAGGCTGGATTGCCTTGGACACTGATGGCAGTAGACATCTGAACAGGCAGCAACACTTCATTGGTCAAAATTAGTTTCAAGCTGTAGAAATGGAAAAAGTGGAGTCTAGGGACCCAAGAGCAGCAGAAGGAGTCGGGGACTATTAATCAGACCTAGTGTTCTTTGATTTTCCAGGAAAGATGTAGTGTGCAGGTGGCCCATGCCAAGGAAGCCTAAAATTGGCCCTTTTCACATTAATTCTACTCCTGGTTTTCAGTTACATACCACAGCTGGAAGAGACACATGAAGGCCTTTCTTAAGATTTATGTAACTATTCATCTTCTTTTAGAAGTCTTCTTGACCATGATACCTTGGCACATTTCTAGTCTCCATTTCTTTCTTCACCTCCCCAATCTGAGTGGACAGAATTCTAACTTGCTTTATGTGACAGTTAATTTTATATGTCAACTTGACTGAGCTAAAGGATACCTACATGGCTGGTAAAACATTATTTCTGGGTGTATCTGTGAGGCTGTTTCTGGAAGAGATTCACTTTTGAATTTGTGACCTGAGTAAAGCGGATGACCCTGCCCAGGTTGAGTGGGCTCCCTCCAATCCTTCGAGGGTACAGATAAGATAGAAATGGAGGAAGGCACATTATTTCTCTCTGCTTAAGCCAAGACATCCATCTTCTCCTGTTCACGGACACTGGTGCTCAGGCTTTTGGACTCAGACCGAGACTTACCACATTATTCCCCTGATTCTCAGGCCTTTGGTCTCAGATCGAGTTCCACGTCTGGCTTTCCTGGTTGTCCAGCTTGCAGAGAGAGATTGTGGGGCTTCTTGGCTTCCATGCATAAGCTAGTCTTTATAATAAATCTTTTTATATGTATATAATCTTTTTTTTTTTTTTTTTTGACAGAGAGATCACATGTAAGCAGACAGGCAGGCAGAGAGAGAGGAGGAAGCAGGCTGTCTGCTGAGCAGAGAGCCTGATGTGGGCCTCGATCCCAGGACCCTGAGATCATGACCTGAGCTGAAGGCAGAGGCTTTAACCCACAGAGCCACCCAGGCGCCCTATATAATCGTTTTATATGTATCTATGTGTATCTTATTGGTTCTGTTTCTCTGGAGAACCCGAATATGGTTTGTAGTTGTTCGATTCTTATATATGGATCACATTCTATCTTTACAGGTCTGCTTCTGTTATTCCACATAGCATCTTTCATCTTTGTTGTAATCTAGTTGGGTGGAAAGACTATAGCTCTGTAGGTCAAATGCTCTGTAATTGGCTGCAGTGGAAGGACTAGATCACCGTTCTGTATCTTGTAGGATCATTTACTCCAGACACAGCAACTGTGTCTATTATATGCACAAATTTAGACTCCAAGAAGCTGGAGCCTAAAATTGTTAATCACATTGTTACTATCACTTGGCATGCCAAGGGAAAACTTCATAAATAAAAGATTCAAAATCTGAATGCAGACTTGAAGAAGGTAATGCAGTAATACAAAAAACCCTAATGCAGTTGATAATTAGATTCTTTACTTGCCTGTAGGCAGAAGGATCTGTTCTTTCACTAGATCTTTTACTTAATGGGCTTAAAGTAGCATCTGTGATTACTTATAATCAGCCCTGCATTGTTTAATCTAAAACTTTAGTTCTCATTTGTTTGATTAAATACATAGAACTAGTAAAGATGTTAAAATGAAGGTAGTGTGTTTACCTGCTACCCGACATGTGGATGAAAAGTAAAAAGTCTCTATCAATCAATTAGATGTTTCTGAAACCAGCTGTACACACAATGCCAAGTAGCTGAACATTTGGAAACATCTGGCTAATTGATAGAATCTTCTTTTAAGCATCTAGATGTCTGATACCACATTGACTTGATGAGCACAGACGCTGTTCTCAAGATTTGGGGCTTGGAAGTAATCCTCACTTAATAGAGCAAACACTGTGAATGGATATGATCTATATGAAAACGTAAAAAATTTTGGAATTAAGACAGAATTTTTCCTTTAGTCAAAATCATATTTTAGGTTCTTTAAACTACTTCTAGGAAAATGGTAGATTTGTCTTATGGAAACCTGACTAGGTTGCCCTTGGGTATGGCAATGACTTTAGAGATAATACTTAAAGGCATTAGCCCTGAAAGAAAAAGTTGATAAGCTATACTTCATTAGAAGCTCTGGTCTGCATGGAGCACCTGAGTGGCTCAGTGGTTAAGCGTCTGTCCTGGAGTCCAAGGATCCAGCCCAGCATTGGGCTCCCAGCTCAGCAGGAAGCCTGCTTCTCCCTCTCTCACTCCCCCTGCTTCTGTTCCCTCTCTAGGTGTATTTCTCTCTCAAATAAATAAATAAAATCTTTAAAAAAAATAAGTTTTGCTCGGAAAAAGACCATCTCAAGAGAATGAGAGGGCAAGCCACAGACTGGGAGAAAATACTTGCAAAAGATATATCTGATAAAGGACTGCTATCTAAAATATATGACCAACTCTAAAAACCCAACAATAAGTAAATAAACAACTTGTGTAAAAAAGGGGCCAAAGACCATAGCGGATACTGCATCAAAGAAGACACATAGATGGCAAATAAACATATGAGAAGTTGTGTAAAGGTTCATGCATCATCAGAGAATTACAGATTAAAACAGTGAGATACTGCTGCATACCCTATTAGAATGGCCCAAACCTGCAACCCTGCAACACTATCTGCTGGCAAGGACAACAAAGAAAAAAATAACCTTAGAAACTTTGTTCCTTTTTAGTCCAGGTCTGTCATCAGTTAAGGAGGGAAAACTGCCAGGGGAACTCCTTACAGAGAGAATGCAGGATTCTGGAAGAGTTACATAACCGTCCGCTAATGAAGTGTAAAACTGATGTGCCTTGGCTTCCAAAGTCGTCCTCCTCTGCTGTCAGGAGGCAGCGTGGTTCTTTGAGGCTTCAAGGCTCCAAGCATCCTTGTCACCTTTAATTTCTTCCTCTTTTTTGCCTTTAGTTTCCAGTCAGTGGGTAAGTGCTTTCTCTTGAGTCAACTTAGAGGTGTATTTCTTACCTTTTTCCTCTCCTCCTGAGATAGAACCTCAGATCGTACCCTCTTCTTTTCTCCAGAGTAAGTATTCAAGTTCTTTTTAACTAAGAACCATTCATGTGTTTGGGGCGTAACAAATTCAAACAAAAAAAATGAGTAAGATAAAAATTAAAGGTTTCCTTTTCTCTAATGTCCCTGCCCAACTGTTGTTAACTGTGACAGTGGTTTCTTTTTTTTTCTTCCTGATTTCCTTATGCTTTATTTATAACACATTTATATTACCTTCATCTGTCAATGTCATATATTCATATCAATATATGCATCATGATCACGAATTAAGTAGTATTTACTGAGGAATTGCTATGAGCCAATAGTGAGTTCTGCATGTCATGTAAATTTTCTCAAGCAATCCCTGTTGTACTATCTGGTAAGTGACTGAACTAGAATTCTAACCTTGCCTGCCTAACTCCAGAGCCTCAGCCCAAAAAGTACTTGTTTTTTTTTAAAAAATAAAATCATGATGACATCATACTTATATGCAGTTTCCCTCTTTTTACTTCAGAATGTGTTAGAGAAACAGGCCTTTTATCAAAATACCTCAGTCTTTTAAATAACCACATATAGTATTGTGTTACATGGATGAATTATTTAGTTAAAATATCCCTTATTAATTGATGTTTCAGTGATTTCCTCTTTTTTCCTCATTATGAAAAATGCTATAAATATTTTTGTACACTTAGGTTGTGTTTCTGTTGGATAAGTGCTTTAGAAGTAACATTACAGTAAATTCTTCAAGTGTTTGCCCACCTCTGTTTTCTGCTCTCTCAAATCTGTCTTTCCCATTCCTTCCTCATTTATCACATGAAGCATGGTTCTTGATCCCACTACTTTGTTGCTCTGGCTATTAAAATCTCATAGACCTTTTTTTATTTTTTTTAGATTTTTTTTTTTATCTATGCATGTCAGCCCTAGTGCACGCGCACGAGAGAGAGAGAGAGAGAGAGAGAGAGAGAGAGCGAGCACATGCGCACACACACTCTTGAGTCGGGGAGAGGAGTAGAGGGAGAAGCCGACTCTCTCTCTCTTTTTTAAAGATTTTATTTATTTGCAGAGAGAAACACAGCCAGAGAGGGAACACAAGCAAGAGGAGTGAGAGAGGGGGAAGCAGGCTTCCCGCCGAGCAGGGAGCCCGATGCAGGGCTTGATCCTGGGATTATGACCTGAGCTGTAGGCAGAGGCTTAACCACTGAGCGATCCAGGTGCCCCGAGAAGCAGACTCTCTGATCAGCAGGGATATGATTTGGAACTCAATCCCAGGACCCTGGGATTATGACCTGAGCTGAAGGCAGATGCTTAATCCACTGAGCCACTGAAGCATCCCAAAACTTCATATACTTTTTTTTTTTTAAGATTTTATTTATTTGACAGTGAGAAGCACAGCTAGAGAGGGAACACAAGCAGAGGAAGTGAGAAAGGGAGAAGCAGGCTTCCTGCTGAGCAGGGAGCCCGATGTGGGGCTTGATCCCGGGTCTCCAGGATCATGACCTGAGCCGAAGGCAGTGGCTTAACCAACTGAGCCACCCAGGCGCCCCATAAGATTTCATATACTTTTAACCGAAACTCATTGTATTCAGTCCTCTTTCACCCACTTGGTGCTCTAATATTAATTGTTCCCATTACTGCCATAGCCTGGAATTACCTTCTCCACATTTTTTTTAAAAAGATTTTATTTGAGAGAGAGAACAAGAGAGAGCATGAAAGGGGGGACGGTCAGAGGAAGAAGCAGATGTGGGACTCGATCCTGGGACTCCAGGATCATGACCTGAGCCGAAGCCAGCCACCCAACCAACTGAGCCACCCAGATGCGCCATCTCCTTGACATTTTTGAGTGTGGTTCCGATTTACCATCAGTTACTCCTTCTTTTGCAAAACTCCCTATCTAGAAATGTTAACTCCATAGTTCCAGTTTCCCAAAGCATTAGGTTCATATCTCTGTTTGCACTGCTGTCAGGTCCTACCTTGAAAAAGATTTTTTTAAAACAAGCTGTATGTCTAATGTGGAGCTTGAACTCATGACCCTGAAGTCACGTGTCTTGTGCTCTACTCACTGAGCTAGCCAGGCAGCCCTATCAGGTCCTACTTTGAAGTGGTGCTAATCTATAATACATCCTTCACCATTTTCTGAAAATTCTGAAAAAGAAAAGGAAAAAAGAAAAGAAAAGAAAAGAAAAAATTCTTTGGGCATGTTCCATGTCTAATATCCTATATTTCCCATGGCATCTAGTATTGGCTTGTTAATTAAGTAGTTATTTCATCAATTAATTTGAATTTAAATATGAAGCCTACTTTATTCTTTCCTCCGGCTTCTTTCTTTATATACATACTAATGACATGGAGCCATTCAAACATGATACTTTGCGCTGCATACCTTTCTATGAAATAAGCAGTCACCTTTAAAGGTGATTTTACTGCCTCTTTATCGCTGGTACACGAAAACTTCTAAAAACTGAAACATTTTGCCTGCTGATATCACAAGGTCCTTTCACATAGGTTTTTATACAAAGTAGCACAGTTATAATCCTGATCTTAGGCAACCAGAACCATGTCTCTTTCCTCATGCTCCAGGAGATCGGGCTGGGGATCAACAGTTGATCTATGGACAGGCAACCTTGATGCCAGTCAGTGTATGAGGGTCTATTTTCTGAAATAAAAAATGAAATAAACCAGGCAGATTCTCCTTCAGAATTTGGAACTGAGAACTGAGTGTCTGTGATATTATTTGGAAAGCAAAAAATTTGTGGGAGTGTGTCAGTGCCCTGCGATATCAGACTGCATAAAAGATGCACAGTGGAGTCATGTATGAGAAGCTGGTCCCTAAAGGCATTTGGTGTTACAAGCTGTCAAATCTACTCTTGAAAATCCCTTAAAACGATGTCACATTGGGACCAGCATACCGTTTTTGTTATGTTAAACTCAACATAGCGTGAGTTTTCTGTAGCTTTGGAACAGATTAGTGCATTTTCGGGAGAGCGCCAGATGAAGGAGTTGGCTTGCACTTCGGGGCCATGTTTTACTGAAAATATGTAGCTTTAAATGATAGAATTACACTTGGTACAGAGAGATCTTCGCGGTGTGTGAGTCACCTGGAAACTAAAGCTGACTGAGGGAACAGCAGTTTCAGGACACCCATCTTTTGCTCATTTCTCTGTGTATGTGTGCAGCACTGGGAGAGATGAATATGCATAAGTTAAATCCACGCATATTTTGGCTCCAGGGTAGAGAACAGGGGAGAAATCTAGCAGAGGGAGGAAGTGGAGGAGTTCTGCAGGGGAGGAGCGTTACTGTGAGGTAGAGGCTATGAAGCCCCTGAGGGAGACACAGGAAAGCAGGCAGTCCCTCAAACTGGCTTAAATTGAGAACAGTCTTGTCATTGGCTGTAGTCCTTGCCTATCTTTAAGGGTCCCTTCCTTGAGATTACCTGACTGGGACTCCGTTCATTACAGTTGAATTATCCAGTCTCATCAGTTAAATGACAAAGACACTGCTTCTTGATTTCTCCTGAAATCTCTATCCATGAAAGTGCTTTTAGGTGGTAAGAGCAGAAGAACATGTATGGAAAATCTTTACCGCTGTGTGTTTTCCAGAAAAATTATATATTGGCAGTTCTGGAGCTATTATGTTTGCAAAGAGGTTAGAAGGTAGCACAAAAAGAGAATAGACAATTAGTGTTTGTACAAAATAGTGTTACTTGCCCAGTTTTGCTTGCTTGTTCGCTTTTTCTTTCTTTCTTTTTTGTACATAGCATAGCTAATGTGCTTTATAGGCACCCAAAGTTACCTTTCAAGGTAATTTGGACCAATTTCAGTATTTTTAGCCATAGATGAATTATATTTTGTGCCCCCTCTTCCATATCACAGCAGAATAACGTTCACTGTAAAATAAAATGCTTAATTTTTTTCCCCATGCAAAGCAAATGCATAATTTCAAATGGTCAGATGATAGTCAGCTTTGAGTAAATCCTGTTCCCTGCTCTTTGTGAGAAGCTTGTACAGTGAACATTCTGGGATTTAATCAGCAAACAGTAGTGGAGAATTAGCTTAGAAAAATAGCCCTCTCCAACAACACATCTGCTCTTCAGAGAGATACTGTGTACTGCAAGGCAACATCAGATCTCAGAAAGAAAAACAGGAAGGCTGCCAGGGAAAGGATGGCCAATCTGGATTGCCTTGTGCAATGTCTGCTGGGAGTCAACAAAGTGCCCGGTGACGTACAGCCTGGATTACACTGATCACCTGCAGTGCCAGCTCCCTGACCAGTGGGAAATGGTTTCTAGGTCTGCTGGGCTGCTGCCGAGAGCAACACAGAAAATTCTTGGAGCAAGAGAAGGAAAATAGCTTTGGATGTGCTTCGCAACAAAAAAGATCTTCGTGCAAACTTTCATATTCTTTCCTCTCCTTGGAGAACACTGGTCTTGTGATCTGGGCTGAGATGGTTTTTCTTCATTTGCCAAAAGCTTAGAAATGTCTTGTGTCTACTCACAAGACACACACACACACACACACACACACACACACACACACACGTTTCAACTGAGAAGTCTAACTGGCACACGCTGCTTCATTTTTGAGGAATAAAAAAGGAGCCTTCTCTCTGAGGTGCTTTACAGTAGAAACATGTTATCAACCATAATAGCCTCTTTTGTTGCAATATCTCTTTCCTCCAAACCAGTAACTTCTGTTTCCCATGAATGCACTTGTCCCCTCTTGCCTAAAATGAAAGCAGACCCATCTTTGCTCTCCACTGATCAGAGTCGTCATGCTGGCTTATCATCTGCATTCAGACAGATTCTGTTGATGATTCTGGTTATGCTATTTTTGTTTAGGAAACTAGAATCCAAAAGCGTCTCTAGAATATTCACAGATGGAGTTCAACCAAGGAATGGGGAAGCCAGACATTATCAAGGGGCTCATTTGATTTACATACATGATTTCTAATAAGAAAACTAGTCAGAAGACAGAGAAACAGGGAATGAAATGAAATTTCTATTGACATGGAACAGCAGTAAAATCTCACAGTGTGCCAGTTCTTCAGTGTTTTGTGTAGGTTTTCTCATTAGTCCTTGAGAGTTGCCTGTGAGGAAGGAATTACTATGCATTTTCCTGGCTCAGAGACATTGCATGATCTGCCTAAAATTAAATTACTTGGTAAGTGTAAAAATTTGTGTGACTCCAAATTTTAAGACTTTCCAATGTATAGAGTGTTATTAATTGTTCAGCTAATCCAGAGTTATTGAGTGTCCATTCTGGACCAGGCCCTTGTCCACCTTGGGGAGAGAGCAGCAAGAAACAATTTGTCTTTGGTTCTCAAAGTGACAAAGGCCCGATGGGGAAATCTAATCTAATGTAATCTAACACAGGTGGGGAGTTAACATACAAATCTCCCGCTAAATTTTGAAGGTGCATTAGCCAAGCAATTAAAGCTTGGCTGTGAATCTGGGTATAAGTCAGGGTCCTGCATTTTCTAGTGGCAATCTGTTTTCCGCCTCCGGAAAACAACATTCTTAATAATAATAGTACTTCCCCCACAGGAATTTTTTTTTAATTTTTTTTTTTTTTTAAGAAAGTGCACAGAGTGCTTAGTATATCACCTTGCACAGAGGAAAACACCTACAAAAGATTGTTATTATTGATTGGGATAGGGATGACAATGAGGGATTCTGGACTATTATTACAACCACAAAGGGCACCATTTTCATTCCCGAGAGGAGAAGACTATCTGAAGCAAAACAGGCAACGCTTCACTTTAGAACCCAGGGCTCTATCACAAGGGAGGTGTACCTGGTCTCAGTGAGATTCTTAAAAATCGGTTACACCGGACTGCTGGGTCACAGGAAGAGTTTTCAGGCTAGGGACCCCAAAGGCACACGTCCCTTTTCTTGGCTCATCTCTGCAAGTCCTTGGCCAGGTGTGTGACTTCTGCGGAGGCACAGGGACAATGTGGAGACCCCGCGCTGCTTTTTGGAGCCACAGGGCTGGAGACCTGGCTTTCACCCGCGAGCTGCTTGTCTTCCCTGCCAGAGGACATGAGGCGGACTTGTGACAGAGCCTGGCATCCTAGCCGTGAGACGTTAGATAGGACAGACGACACTATAAAGACCCATTGGGGTTGAGTTGGGACCTAGGGAAGGTTTAGAAATTTGGGCTCAATGGATGGATATAAATCTGCTTATTGAGATTGTCTTGCTGTGTCATCATGCTCACGTTGATGCAGATTGTTGGGAATTCCCAGATTTGAAAAGACTGGCTGGGCTGGTCACTCTCCACTGGCATAGCTATAGATCCTGCCCCTGGTTATTGAGAGCAGCAGAATCTGGCAGCTTCCTCACTTGCTACTTAATAAATACTTAGGTGTTAGAGACGGGAGCTTTTTTTTTTTTTGGTCATTTACCTTTCCTAAGTGAGTTATGGGCTTAGGACGGATTCACCTTCCCTGCAGTCTTTTGCTAACATCTCTGTTCAAGGACACAAGGAGATCTCGAGATCTAAAACATTTAACCTCCTTGTGCCTGAGTCTCCTCAACTATGAAATGGAATGTCATATCTGTCCAGATACTCTTGTGAGGCTGTTTTAAAATAATGGATGTGACCCCTCCAGTTAGAACGAATATTGCTAAGTTTTCAGAGAACTGATGGCACAATTCACTTTTTCTCTGTATTATAGTGGTTTTTTTTTTTTTTTCTTTTTTTTAAATCCCTTTGTCTTGCCTTCTTTACCAGACCACTAGCAAAATCACTTGAAGGTTAGGGCTCTATTCCATTTCTATACTTTCTTCCCACAACTCCACCTGATTTTTTTTTTTTTTACCCCTTTAATAAACATTTGAGTAACTTCTGTGTGCTTTTATCTGTGTAGCTAGAAAACTTGCTCTCTTTTTGGTTTCATCTCCTTCTACATGTACTGCTGCTTCAAGGTCAGACTTAAGGTGATAAGGAAGCTGGTTAAAGGGAAGAGTACAGTTTTTTTACATGGCTGGTATGTTGTTACTGTTGTTCATAAACTTTTGCTTTTATTTATTTATTTATTTATTTATTTATTTATTTGACAGAGAGAGAGAGAGATCACAAGTAGGCAGAGAGGCAGGCAGAGAGAGGAGGAAGCAGGCTCCCCACTGAGCAGAAAGCCCGACGCGGGCCTAGATCCCAGGGTCCTGGGATCATGACCTGAGTTGAAGGCAGAGGCTTTAACCCACTGAGCCACCCAGGCACCCTAAACTTTTGCTTTTAAAATGGTTTTTGATTTAAACAAAAGTTGTGAAGATGGTACAGAGAGTTCTCATATTCCCCTCTCCCAGTATTCCCTCATGTTAGTGTCTTACATTACTTTCGAGTACCTTGCATTGCTATCCACCAAACTACACACTTTATTCAAATTCCATATGTTTTCTTGCTAATGTCCTTTTTCTATTCTAGGTTCCCATCCAAGACACCACTTACATTTAGTTGATAAACCTTAACCTTCTCTGCTCTGTGAAAACTTCTCAGTATTCCTTGCTCTTCATGACCTTAAAAAACAATGCCCCTCAACTTGGGTTTGTCTGATATTTTTCTCATGACTAGACTGAGGTTATGTGTTTTAGAAAAGACCAGAGAAGTGATCATTAGATGATCTCATGAATGTGACTTATCACTGATTATGTTAATCTTGATTGTATGACCAAGATATTGTTCACTAGCTTCTGCATTATAAAGTTGTTCTTCTTCCCTTTTCTTTACCCAGTTTTGTGAAAGTAAATCATTCAAGGAAGAGGGTAGGGGAGACGTAAGCTTTCCTTCATAGTGCATGCATAAATTATTTGGAATTTTTCTGTAAAAAAGATTTTTTTCTTTTCCACCGTAATCAATCTACCTATCTGTATCTGTCATCTATATATCTATTACATATTCATTTATTTATATTCATATGGATTCATGTGTATTTATTTATTTTATACTCTATGGTATAATATGCTACCTTTATTATTTATTTTGTTGCTCAATTCTTCCACCTTTGTCCATTGGCATTTTTTTTCAGATTGACTCTTATGTCCCATTAACAAGGTCCCATCCTTTTGATTTTGGGGTGCTTCTTTACTTTTACACACTAAGAGATGTTTTAAGATCACCTTGTTATTTCCCTGCCCTGGCCTGATAATGAGTCATTTGTCCAAGGAGCCCTGGTTCCTTTTATTAGAGAATAGTATTCAACACCAGAATCTGGGTGCTTGGTATACTTTATTGATACTGGCATGTCACAGATTTTAGGCCCTTTAGTGACTGGTATGATTTTGATTCAGCATTGAGTTTTCTCTGTATTAGAATCTTAACAATGGTCTCTTCTCTCTTGAACATGCAGTCCCTCCAGGGGAGGCAACCAACAAGGACTTCATTGTTGGCAATGCGAACTATTGATTTTTGATTAATTATTTTCTCACAAGTTTTTCTTTAAATTCCCATTAGTTAATATACAGTATAATATTAGTTTCAGATGTAGGATCTAGTGATTCATCACTTACATACAATACCCAGGGCTCATCACAGCAAGTGCCCTCCTTCATACCCATCACTCATTTGACCCAAACCCTCTCCCACCTCCCCTCCAGCAACCCTCAGTTTGTTCTCTACAGTTAAGAGTCTGTTTCATGATTTGCCTCTTTCCCCCCATTTTCAACTGTTTTGTTTCTTAAATTCCATATATGAGTGAAATCACATGGTATTTTCTTTCTCTGACTTCTTTTGCTTAGCATAGATACACTCTGGCTGCATCAATGCTGCAAATGGCAAGACTTTGCTCTTTTTATGGCTGAGTAATATTCCATTGTACATATACACCACATCTTCTTTATCCATTCACTAGTCAGTGGACATTTGGACTCTTTCCATTATTTGGTTATTGTGGATAATGATGCTGTAAACATTGGGGTGCTTGTATCCCTTTGAATCAGTATTTTTGTTTTCTTTATAATTTATTTTTTTTTAAGATTTTATTTATTTATTTGACAGAGAGAAACATAGCTAGAGAGGGAACACAAGCAAGGGGAGTGAGAGAGGGAGAAGCAGGCTTCCCACCGAGCAGGGAGCCCGATGCGGGACTTAATCCTGGGGCCTCCAGGATCATGACCTGAGCCGAAGGCAGTCCCTTAACCAACTGAGCCACTCAGGTGTCCTTGAATCAGTAATTTTGTATCCTTTGGGTAAATACTTAGTAGAAAATTGCTAGACCATAGGGTAGTTCTATTTTTTTATTTTATTTTATTTTTATTTTTATTTATTTTTGGGGGGTAGTTCTATTTTTAACTTTCAGAGGAATCTGCACACTGTTTTCCAGAGTGGCTGCACCAGTTTGCATCCCGATCAATAACGCCTGAAGGTTCTTCTTTCTTCACACCCTCACCAATTATTGTTTCTTGTGTCGTTGATTTTAGCCATCCTGACCAGTGTGAGGTGGTATCTTATTGTGGTTTCGATTTGTATGTCCCTGATGATGAGTGATGGTGAGCATCTTTTCAGGTATCTGTTGGCCACACTGATAATGTTTAAAGGTGGTGTGAGAATGAAAGCTGTCTTTTAGTAACATTACTTGTATACAAATTGGGGGGATAAAATGGAGTAGAGAATGGAGTAACCAGGCTGGTTAGGAAAGTAATGTTCTAGCTTTAGGGTAATGAAGTCTAGAAAGGATGATTATTGTGAAAAACAAAAGAAGGGAGACACACATAAGAAATGTTTGTTAAACCTATTGGTGATCTGGGTGTTCTCAGGAACTTCTTAGCATGGTTGTATATGTCAACGATCTCCTTCTTCTTCTTCTTCTTCTTCTTCTTCTTCTTCTTCTTCTTCTTCTTCTTCTTTATTCTTATTCTTATTCTTATTCTTATTCTTATTCTTATTCTTATTCTTATTCTTATTCTTATTTATTTGACAGAGAGAAACACAGCTAGAGAGGGAACACAAGCAGCGGGAGGGAGAGAGGAAGAAGCAGGCTTCCCAGTGAGCAGGCAGCCCGATGCAGGGCTTGACCCCGGGACTCTGGAATCATGACCTGAGCTGAAGGCAGAGGCTTAACCACTGAGCCACCCAGGCGCCCCTACGTCAAGGATCTTCTTACACCCGATTCTGCTATTACTGCAACATATATGTCGGGACAGCTTCTAACCCCAGTCAGACTCTCAGGCCATTTACAGTAGGAGATTCACAGCATGGTTCCTGGAGTCTGGAGCCCTTGGGACTCATGTCTCAAGACTGGGTTGTTCTTAGCTTCTCCATTTTAGCAATACAGGACATTTTGCTATTTCCCTGTAGACAGTGGGTAGATCTAGGAAGGACGTATGACTGGACAACAATGATGGTTCAAAATTGCTTTTGTCATATTGATCCTCTATTTGGCCATTTTTTTGTGTCTTCTAAGAGGGAGGATGAAGAAAAATACTTGAATGAGACATTTATGATTTTGTGAGGGTGAGAATGTGCCATGTAAGAGCTTCTGGGTCTCAGATAGTTCTTCATGAAAGATGAGCTTGTAGCTCTCTAGCCCAAGTGTACCCCCCCTTTTTTTTAACTGATTGATATGGAGTGCTTTAAAAGCCTAGGAAGGGAGTTTATATTTGTCCTCTAAGACCACTCTTGCTACCCAAATGCAATCTGCAGGGCAGCGGCAGAAGCATCACCTGGGAGCCTGTTGGAAGTACAAAGGATCAGGCATCCTTTACCAAATAAAACTTTGTATTTTAATAAAATACCCAAATTATCCACATGTATGTTAAAGTTTGAGATGCCATGGTCTAGACTGCTGGTCCACTGACTTAGCTGTGTATGAGAATCATTTGGAGAGCTATATAAAATACTGATGCTTGGATCCATCTCCAAAGATGCTGGTGCAAATGTTGAATGTGATCTGAGTATTTATATTTTTAGAATATCACAGTATGCAGCAAAATTTGAGACTACTATTGTAAGCCAATGGTTCTCAATTCTGATTGGACATTACAATCCATTGAGATGTTTAAAAACAACAATGAAAAAGATGGGTGGGTCCCGTCATTTGTTGGAGGAGGTCACTGAGAGGATATTGACCTGTGAGGTGGACTGGGGCAACTGGGGGCTTCTCACCTCCTCCCAGTCCTTGGAATATACTGCCCCCTGATCCCCTTATGAAAGGCCATTTTTAAGGAAACAGTTTCAAGAGAGCACTGCATTGTTTAAGTCATCTGGATTGTATATGTGACTGAACCAAGGTAAGTCCTCTATATACATTTTTAAGATTCTGGGTATGGAGATCTACTTGTCTTATGGTTGCCCAATACAGCCTCATGTGTAAATCCCCTTGCTTATTAAACCTGCCACCTACCATCTAGAATGGTCTGCCTCTTTCTTCAGTCTCTCCTTGTCCTCCATGTATGGGGGCCAGTTTGTAAACCAGCATTTGGCAAACCAGTAGGTAGACCAAAGGAATAGGTCTTGGAAGAAAGTTGCCCTTGGGGGAAATTTCCAGTTGGTCCTCATCCTCTGTGTGGGGAGGGGTGGCTAATCTGTTAGATATTTATGGATCATAGTATGAGTCCAGGGATGCCCTGAAAACACCAGCTGATCTAATGTGCTTGTTTGAGGAACTGCACACAGCATTGAGGCAAAGAAGGAAAATAAGAGGCTGCCACAGTGGACTGGCCTTTACCGTGGTCAGTTCAGCTCGCTACCTATGCTCAACTAGAAGCTGAAGCTTGATTTAGAACGTTTAAGAAGAGCTGACATTAGAGAAAGATGTGTGGGTGTCTATTACTGTCTGACTTTGGGGCTAACAGATAAGGTGGGAGAAAAAGCTAAGTTGGAGCCCTTAGAATACCATTTTACAGAAGCCACAGGGGCACAGAGTGCAAGTGTTTAAGGTCCAGCTGCTTGTGAAGAGCCTGATTGAGACACTAGGAGGCAGAATCCCTGGGAAAGTGAGAACAAAGAGTAGAATGTTACACCAGTCTGCCTAGAAAATAAAGATTCTGTATTTTACCGAAATAATTTCCTGTGCTTCAGGTTGTCTTTATCTGGTCTTTCATTACTTAAGAAAAGCGAGTTCTCTATTAAAAGAGGGAAGTTTTCTTTTTTTTTTTTTTATGGTTATGTAACTTTCTGTATTTGCCTTTGAAGTATTTAATTGTCACTTTGGTTAAATGGGTAACTATTGTTTCACAGTGACTATTTAATCAAGTGTTTTGAAAATGTTTTGGTATTTCTTATAAAAGTCTCCCCAGTTAAACTATAGATGAAGTTTTTTGTTTTTCTTTTTTTTAAGATTTTTATTTATTTATCTGACAGAGAGAAACACAGCTAGAGAGGGAACACAAGCAGGGGGAGTGAGAGAGGGAGAAGCAGGCTTCCTGCCAGGCAGAGACCTGATGCAGGGCTCCATCCCAGGACTCTGGGATCGTCATGACCTGAGCTGAAGGCAGGCGCTTAACAACTGAGCCACCCAGGCATTCTTAGATGAAGTCTTTTTAACAATGAACTAACTTTGGGATTTTTGAGAGTCCCTGGAACATCTCAAAAGATTTATTATTTTTGCCAATAAAGAAGCTTAAAGTAGATGTATTTGGTATGTTAAATTGCATGGGAAGCATTGTCAACTAAGAAGTGATGCTAAACTTTCTTAGGTTTACTTGTATAAATGTAAGTATTCCAGAGATTATAGAAAGTTTCTAAAAATCTAACATGTCCTGACATAATGTTATTGGTCATAATTCTAGTTATTATTTTAAAAAATATGTCACAGAACTAACCAAATCCCCTTGTTGATTGCATTATAATAAACTCATCAGATCTCTAACCATGACCACTTTTTAAGTCTTTTGTCATTCACAGATCATTATTGTTTTACTTTGATGTTTCTGTAAAAGTGTTTCTGTAAAAATGCTTCATCTCCAAGGAGATTCATGGAATGGACCAACAAGTCTAGGTTTCTGATAACTGAGATCATACCACTGAACTGAATAAGAATTTACAGAACTCTGGGGCACTGGGTGGCTCAGTCATTAAGCATTTGCTTTGGGCTCAGGTCAGGATCCCAGAGTCCCTGGATTGGGTCTTTGAGTCCCTAGGTGGAGTCCCTAGATAGAGTCCCTGGGTAGAGTCACTGGATGGAGTCCCTGGATGGAGTCCCTTGATCAAGCCCTGCATTGGGGGCTCCCAATGGTCTCTCATTCCTCCTACTTATGTTCCCTCTTTAGCTGTGTTTCTCTCTGTCAAATAAATTAATAAAATCTTGGAAAAAAAAGAATTTATAGATTTTAACAGAGAAACTAATGAGGATGATTATATAACATTCTTTTTCAGACATGATTGGTTCTTCTACATTTCTTTTTTTTTTCAGATTTAAGAAATCCCTTTTTTCTTTTCTCTTAAACTATCAGCAATTTGCTAACATATATCTTTGTGAACAAAGATGAAACACTTGTTTTGTTTTGTTTTTTCCTCTTTACCCCAGCCTTCCAGATTTTGGAAACTCAGAGAGTTTTGTTACTCTTATGGAAATGTATTTATTTGCATAAGTTCAATAAGAATCTGTTCTCCTTGTAATGAAAAAGAACTGCAGCACCCAGTGGGCTGTGCTCAGAGTATTTTGGCTGGTGATCACTCAAACTCTGGCTGCTCTAGCTTTGCACTGACAGTTGGGATGTTCTAAAGGGATTAATCCTATAGTTTGGACAATGGAAAGGCAAGGGATAGATGATGCCCTTACAGGGTCAGGATATGCGGTGGGCTCTCCTCCAAAAGCCTGAGGAGGTCCTCACATTTTCCATGTCCTGGCTCAAAAGGTGTTGACACATCCTTGCAGTCAGGAAATCGACATCTTATCTCAGGTATATGATCTAGCCACTGATTCTTCAATATATAGAACAAAGTGGGTGCATAGCAAGAGCAGCCACTGTAACACCTTGGCAGGATGGCATATTGTCAAGGATGTTGGATTACTATTGAAATCTAGTGACTCTGTTAATACATGCCCTGTGCACCTGAAGCAACTACTGAAAGAATGTGAGGCCATCCACCAGAGTTTCCAATCAGGAAACTGAGGAATTGGCAAACTGATGAGATGACCCTTGAAGTACATGAGTCTGAAATGTGAGGGACCATTTATATACCTTTTTTTTCCTCAATAAATACAGTCTAATAAGGTACCTGTATTTCCTCTTCCTTCCATTTTTTCCCTACATTTTCTTTCCAGTTTGCTTTATTGTAAGAATATAATATAATGTGTAATGCATATACCATGCAAAAGGTGTGTTAACTGACTTTCTATTACTGGTAAGGTTTCTGGACAGTAGTATGCTATTAGTAATTAAGTTTTGGGCGAGTCCAGAGTTATATGTGACTTTTTAACTCTGCAGGATATCAGGGCTCTCAACCCCTGAGTTGTAGAAGGGTCCACTGTATATTGGTCCTTCCCTCTGAGAAAGGGTTTTGCGTCTTCCTTGGTTTGTGTGGACCCTGAGCCTGGCCCAACCCAAGCTTCCCCTTTGCCATGCCAAACACACTGCTGCTGTTAGGGATTAAAGAAGTTAAGTACCATGTAGAGATATTCTTGTTGAATAGATAATGATCAGGGGTTACATTTCAAAGGTCATGTTATGGGAGATTGGACAAAAGAACATGACATTGAATGTAGGTTTCATGTCTCCTGTAGTCTGTAAGCAACAAGTTTGATAGGAAAAATGAAATATTAAAGCAGCATATTAAATTACTTATGAGTAAATCACCCTGAGCATGTGAAATAAAGTGCTATTCCAGGCTTTTTCATACATTTCAATAATCCACCAGTAAGTTCTGTTGTCCCATATGCCAGACCAGAGACCCTGTACGGAGATACCCATAAAGGTATAGGAATCATGGTACATAGCCGTTGCCCTGACTCTCACTATGGATCAATATGCTGTGCCGCTGAGATCACCAAGTCCCATCATGCCTGGGAAACGAACTATTTACTGGAATTTACAATGGGACATCCACCGGAATAGATGAGTTACAGTATAATAGTGGCTAAGGGAGAACTGTTTAATCTCCACCAGGATCCCATTGTCTTGTTCCAAGCCAGTCTTGTTGAAATGAACTAGACCTGCAAGAGAACATGCACTACTGGAAGAAGGGAGAAAGTGGAAATCCTGGTCTTATTTATAGGTCACTCAGTTCATATCCTCACACCTCTGAGACTGGCCTCCCCTGGTCAACATGTACAGTGTGCACAAAATGGTCACATTCCTAAAGCTGCAGCTGTACTAACGTCTAAGGACCACAGGTGAAATTCTTTCTTTCTTTTTTTTTTTTTTTTAGAGTTCGTTCTTTATTTAATTTATGAAAGAGAGAGAGTGAGAGGGAGCCAGAGAACATGAGCCAGGGGAAGAGCAGAGGGAGAGGGAGAGAGAGAATCTTTTTTTTTTTTTTTAAGATTTTATTTATTTATTTGACACAGAGAGAGAGATCACAAATAGGCAGAGAGGCAGGCAGAGAAAGAGAGGGAAGCAGGCTCCCCACTGAGCAGAGAGCCCAATGTGGGACTCGATCCTGGGACCCTGAGATCATGACCTGAGCCGAAGGCAGAGGCTTAACCCTCTGAGTCACCCAGGCACCCCGAGAGAGAGAATCTTTAATCAGACTCCCCACTGAGCAGGGATCCCAATGCCAGACTCAATCTCAGGAAACCCTGAAATCATGACCTGAGCTGACACTGACTCAGAGGCTTAACCAACAGAGCCACCCAGGTGCCCCCGCAAGTTTAATTCTTATAGAAGGAGAGGAACTCCCCATAAAGGTTCCTACTAAATATCTGTCTTTTTGACTTTGAAGTTCTGCTGCATGTGGTATCCAGTCATGGGATGGGCACCTGATAGAAATACCTTCCTATAATGGGTCCACATGTATGCTCAGCAAAGGAATCAGTCCCACTTTCAGGAATATGGGCAGCTGACCCCTCTAGCTAGTCAGGATTTCTATGGTAGGTGTCACCACTCTAGGGAGGGAATTGGGAAGCCCTGAAGCAATACATTAATGAAGTCTTAGCTTTAAGACTAGCATTCTTAATTCATTTGATATTACTGATACTCACCCCAAAACCTGGCCTGTGGCATACGGTATCAATTGTGCAGCCTGGGCATTCCTTACTTGTCTAACTACACCATCAAACTGCTGATGAGAAAGGTCCAAAAAATACCACCATCTCAGAGCCATAGGTGACTTATAGTCAGATTTAGGATGGGCTCATGTGGCTTACCCCAGATTATGGACATTTGAGCATGTGGCACACCTATGTTAGTGTTAAAACTACAGGCCCAAGATGGAGTCCCTTATGCCAGGCCAAGTCACCAAACTGGAGACCTTAGCTAGTAGAAGTTTCAACTTCCACAGTTACATACTTTTTGTTTTTTTTTTTTAAAGATGTCATTTGTCAGAGCATGAACACACGCAGGGGGAGCAGCAGGCAGAGGGAGAAGCAGGCTTCTGCTGAGCAAGGAGCCCCATGTGGGACTTGATCCCAGGACACTGGGATCCTGACCTGAGCGAAAGGCAGACACTTAAACCAACTGAGCCACCCAGGCTCCCCCACAGTAATGTAGCCTTAAGTGGTCAGTTAGGTCAGCACCCATGAAGGAATCTGTCACATGGGCCCTCTCTATCCCTCAAAGCAAGATGAATTAATCCAGCTAATAAGACCTTTCTGCTTGTCCCACTAAGCGAAGATACACTCAGGTGAATGTTTGTTCTTTAATATTGGGAACAAAAAAAAAATCACCATAAACAGAACCAACGCAGCTGCACCAGGGATATGAAATGGGTATCACCAGAACTGTGTAGTCATTCTGTCACATTAAGGGATAATACCTGGGGGCACCTGGCTGGCTCGTTCAGCAGACAGATCATGCAACTCTTAATCTTGGGGTTGTGAGTTCAAGCCTTATGTGGGGTGTAGAGAGTACTTAAACATAAACTATTAAAACAAAAAAAGAATAGTGGCTGGTTTGGTGCTGATGAGCTGTGCCGCCTGAGGAAATGTATTTGGTAGTTCCCAGTGGGACCCAGTGGTTTTGTGGCACAATCTTTGGCTGTAGCTTCTACCTGGGTGGTTGGGCCACTGGAACCTAGATTTTCTGTGGGCACAGGGGAGAATCTACCGTGTAGTAACAAAAATTACCAACCTTCTTCTCTGCAAGGCCAACCGGGCATGTTCTGTTTTCCACTGGTACAATAATTCGCCACCTTTGTCCTCTCCATTGGACTGGAGGACATTATAGGAGACATAGAAGCCCTTACTAAATACGCCGGCCAAGTCTTCAGTCATAGCTGGCAAAGTCTGTACTGAGCACAGAAATGTCTTTAATTAGAAAAATTCTCTAAAATAGCATTGTCCAGTGTAGGGAAAGGGGAGGGAGGGGTCCTCACACTAAACTTTATGCTCTCTCGGCCAGGACCTCACATGGTCACCAACTAGGAAGCTCTCTCAACCCTGTCCTGTGGGGTTTTCACTGATGCTTCATTACACCAGCACTATTGATTAAATCACTGGTCACTGGTACTGATTCAATCTCCAGTCCCTCTCCCCTCGAGGTCAGAGGGGCTGAGAGTTCCATCCTTCTAGTCAAGTTGTTAGTTGCCTTGGCAACCAGCCCCCCTTGCAAATGGGGTCCATTAGTGACCTCACTAACATAACAAAAGACACCTTCCCTCCCCACCCACCTCATCATTTAAGAAATTCCAAGCCTTTTAAGAGCTCTGTACTAGACATGGGGGAGAAGATCAAATACGTATTTCTTATTGTAAATTACAGTATTACAGATGACCTTGGATATTATTACTGACTCATTGACCTGTGCTATTATCCAAACTGAATGTTGTGTTCATACCTGATGAATCCGCTAATGTTTCTTCCTTATTAACTCACAAGAGGACACAGGTGAACAAGTTCCTCCACCTCAGGTCCCCAGGCTAGAGAACTTATAAGTCCTTGGTTCTCATCAAGGGGCTATTGGTGGAAAAAAGTGTTACTTATTTTGGAAATTGTTATCTTAACTGGTGTTTTCTCTTACATATACCAGTACTGTTGCCGCATAGCTGCCAAAGGAGCCACTTCTGAGCTAATAAATCCTCTCACTGACAAAATTGAGGGACATAAGATCAGAAGAACCAAGCATGAGGAAAAAAAATGTTGGACCAGGTCATTGAGAGGGCATGACCTTTGGTTGACCCCTGGGCGGGAACCCAGGCCATTCGGAGTTCCTCCCTACCGCCCACCTTTTCCACAGCTAGAGCCATTTTTCAAGGACTCAGTAACAGTGAGTGGGGTGTTATTGAGGACATCGGCATGGGATCTGGAGCTGAACCCAATTAAGGCTTCTGCGTAAGCCCCTCAGAAGGGGCAGGTGGGCATGGGGGTTTTTGGGTCTTCTTGTCTTCCCGTCAATCCTTGTAGGTTCCCGTGCTATTTAACCTGCCTCCTACCTGTGTCGAGTAGTCTCTTCAGTTTCTCCTTGTCCTGCGTGTAGGAGGTCAGTTTCTCTAGCAATACCTTCTGAGCATATTAACTAGTTTTGAGGTGGTGCTTATTAATTTCTTTTTTTTTAAAGCTCCCTAAGTAATTTGGAGCTGCCAACTGAGAAATTTTGCTTTTAGGGTCTTAGAGCCCGCGTCTGGCTGTGTGTTTACCGAAATGGAATAGGGGTCTTGAAGGAATTAAGCTGTTTGCCAAGAAAGAAGGAACTGGAGTTGAGGACTTTGAAATTGCTGCTCTCACAACGAAGTGAGCTTCCCTTCCCAAGGTGAGTGGCACAGTACTTTGTAAACTAAATATTATCTAAATACTAAATATTATCATTCTTCGTACAAGTATTGTATTAGTTATTTGGTTTCACTGGGTAAGGTGAATCCTGGGACGTTTGCATACTTGGCACTGAATTATCAATACATTTCACGTTGCCTCTTGGAAGCCGGGTATTTGTCTCTGTGTGGCATGAAACCCTCCTTGCTGCCTATTGTGAGCTTGAGGCCCCCAGCCCCAGCAGATTTCTTCCCCCTACTCCAGAGCTCTCCAGTGCCTCTCTGCACTTCCCCATTGTTGCAGTGGTAGGGGCACAGAGCAGGCTTTTCTCAAGTCTTAGCAATCAGCTCCTACTCTCCTTATAAGCACCAGCTTCAGCTTTTATTTTTAGTCTTCTAATACATTCTGATAAATGTTCTCCTCCTAGGGGCTTGTCAGGAGCAAGGGTGATTGATAAACTCTTTCAAAGGAAAGAGAAAAATGTTCTCTCGAATATCTGCCATTGTGACAGATTACATAAATAATGTTCTAAGGCTAATCGGTACGAGATGGATTTTGTATTTTAAATGTTCTCTGCAGCCATCCAGGTATGAATCACATTTCTCTATCAATATCATTCTGAGGGCCGCCTTGACTTGTAAAACCAAGCAAATAAATACTGGAAGCCAAGTGGTGCTAGGTATATGTGCAAGCATTATTAGGGCATTGTTGATTGCAGCAAGCTCATAAATCATCACTCTGGGGGGAAAGACTTAAAAATTAGAGCTTCGTCCTTGGTCATCAGTGTTGTCTGCTTGGAGAGGTATTGGCTTCTCTGTGTCAGACGATGGGGGCTCCAGCTGTTCACTTCTTGATTTTGATTCTTTCTGCCTATATTTCAGAACCAAAATTTTTTGTGGCAGAGGTTTCTGATGGGTGTAGGGCAGGGTAGTGGTAGGTGGTCTGTAAGGGACCGTTGGGATTTTTTGGCAGTGGTCTAGTTTTCCATCATTATATTAAATAGTCTGCTGATGAAGTGTATTTATTTCCTCCCCTTGCCTGCAGTGGCTCAGAAGCAGGAACTAGTAGAGAGAAATAAAAGCAGGATAGAAAAGAGAGGAACTAAAGGAAATGAAAAGAGAAGATCCAGTGCTAGGAGAACAGTACTGGCCTTTGGGGTGGTGGGGCGTTTCTAGGGTAAACATAAAGATTTATAGACAGGGCAGTGAATTTGTGTGTGTATTTAAAAGATTCTTTTGAACCTGCATCACTGGGAAAAACCCTTGTGACCCCAGCTAGAGAAGTCTGCTGCTGAGCCCAGGTGTCCACCCTTATCATCAGGGGGAGAAGAGATTGTGGAAAGGTGACTGAAGAGGCAGTTGGTCTGTGATACTAAGATACTAAAAAAAAAAAAAAAAAAAAAAAAGTAGTAAGATGGGGCTGCAAGATTTTTGGTATAATTAGAGGTTCAAGCCTGCACAACTCTGGAAGAGTATATGCTAGAGACTTCCATTCCAGTAGGGCAACTTTGGATATACAAGGGAAATCACTATATTAGGAATCATTGATTATAGGTATAATCCCCAGCTGTGTGTTTAAGTCTGTGGTCTGAGACCAATATCTTTGCTTTGAGCTTGTTTTCTTCTATGTAAAAGGTAATGGTTAGATTAAAAAAGTAGGTTTCATTGCCATTTGTGAAAGAATAAATCCTGTATGATGGTTGTTTTGTTGTACACACACGTGTGGTTACCTTTTTTTTAAATTGGCTTCCATTCATGGTAAGTGAAATTGGCTTTCTATTTGCCTTTAGGTGAACTTATTTAAGTTCAAATGGTTGTACTTGGATAAAGTCCATAATTAGAGTGAGTTGATGGTTTGATGACACCTTTTTCCTGTGTCAGACTTTACATATATTTGATATTTGTTCGTTGGAATCTGCATAAAACAATGTTGACGATCCTGAAACAGAGGTAAAATAAGTATCTTAATATGCTACATTTCTTAAGTAGAGGAAGTCAAAGATGGAATCCAGATACTTGGGCTGCAAACTCAGTGTTCTTTTATAACAATGTTACTCTCCTCCATTAGCCACTACTGTACTAGCTGTTAAGAATCAATACAGAAAGAATTATGTGGAAAAAAACAGGAAGGACACTACCCACGAAATCTGCCTTAAATTTTACTTGGAATCATGAAACTTTGTTTCTTACTTACAGCTTTGTCTAGTATGTTAGGTGATTACTCAAAAAGGCTGTTGCAGATAAATAAATGAATTTGTTTTCTGTATCCTAATCATTGGTATCTTTCTAAAGTTTGAATTCTCTCCTGTTAGCGCTTTCGGTGAACTTTCTTAGTGGCTTCTTTTTAAAATTGCCAGATTAAACAAATAAAAATAGAGGGTGCCTAGCTAAATTTGGATTTCAAATAATGATTTTTTTTTTTTTTTTTAGTATCAGAAAGTTCTAGGTGATGTTTGAGACGAACTTAAACTAAAAATGAATCACTGTTTATTTTCAGATCAGATTTACCTGGGCTCTGGTTTATGTCTAGATACCCTACACTCCATAGCCCTCAGAATAAAATCCAAAATCCTTTATTGGCTATAAAGTTGGTAACCTCCTTACAGTTTGCTTTTCTCCAATGTCTTAAACATTTCTTCACCAAAAAAAAAAAAAAAAGTGAAATTTTGCTCAGAAGGCCTTTCGATTTGTAGTTTTCTAAGGCTCAATGAACGTCTTGGTAAATTGGGGCTAATGGTGCTGACTTTGGGAAGAATGTTCCTTTGTAACTTGTAAAACATTCAGTTTGAGCCAGATTAATTAGAAGATGCTGCTTGTCTTTGTGTCATTTGCTTACTGGGGCCTGTTTTCTTTATCATGCATGTGCACACACACACACACACACACACACACACACACAACCACACCCCAGGATATCTGAATGAAACCACCCGTGCTGTTCAGGAATCAAATGCTGGCTCAAAGCAACACTACTGGAGCTGAGCATGAGGGAAGCCAGATTCCTGTGTTGTGGTTTGACAGTCACTTGATACTAGCATTTCACGATGTATCAATCAATACCAAGTAAGTTGAGTGGAACAGGACACCTGAGTTCGAATTGTTACCGTAGGTGATACCAGATGAACTGGAATGTTCTCTGTGATTCCTGCTGCACTGTGAATTTTGTCAACCTAGGAAGGATGACAGTGTAGCTGGTGGGTGTTCTTGTAGTCTTTATAAACCTGCTGAAAATCAAATGGCTAAACTTCTGTGAGATCTCTCAACTGGGGTAATAGGTGTGACTAACAGTATTAGCAATGATTGGTTCCCAATAATGAAAGTCTGGAATAGCACCAGTATCTGTAGTGGGAGCTGTATTCTGAGCAGCCCCTGGCTCTACCTGGCTTCCCTGAAGACTGAGAGAATTAAGCTCTGGAGGAATATCTGAAGCCCACTAAAGGCACACGGGATTGTTCGCAGCTAGAATAAGTGACGATAGAGATGTAAATGTCTTGTCATGAAAAGGCAATTACAGCTGGTGGTGTTGAAGAAAAAAGGTAGAATTGAGTATGTCTATATGCATACAGTAGTTGGTACACGTTGTACATGTACACATCTAAAGGAATACTGGAGGGACAGTCACCAGTGTTTCATTATTAAGTGATAGGATTCTGGGAGTTACTTTAAATCTTTGAAATATATATTTTTTTAAGTCTAAAAATTGGTCACCATTAGTAGGTAGAATTTTCCCAAGAAGACAATCCTATGCATTTTAAGACAGGAGTGGAGCCAATGTGTTGGTGGTGTTTTTACCCCCACAATTGTGCTTTTTCCCATTGGGTGACAGCCTTGTGCTTTGCTTTGAGTGGGCTGTGATCGCTCTACCTGGTTTGTTAATTCCACTATTCTCACCATGGATTAATTCAGGAGAGTTGTTGAAGGTAATAAAATTAAACAGAATTTAAATAAATAAAGTCAATTTTCAGGCCACAGGAAACCACTTTGTTCAAGTTTGGGAGCCTCCATTTGGAAAATGGAGTTGGGGTTAAGTTTACTCGTAGTTCCTGGAAAAGTTTTCTGGGTCTTAAAGTAGAGACTTAGACTTAGGGAGGGAACTACTTCTGCTTCCTCTGGATCTTTTTTCTTTTTTCTTTTCTTTTTTTTTTTTTTTTTCAGTTGCTCATGGGCCTTTTTGGCTGAGCATTGAACCAGAATCAAGGCAATTGAAAATAAATGGAGTCAGAGTCCCTTAAAAAAAAAGGAAAAAAGACTCTAGAATCTTACTTTGCTCAGTCTCACAAGCAAATACTCTTCTTGTAGCTCAAGGAACAGTCTGATTTTCTTGTCACTGAAAGCATTTAATGGATTCATCTATTTGGTTAGTGGTAAGAATAGTTATTCCACCTCCACGCGCTCAAGTTAAAGAGGTTTGTCATTGGGTATGGAGGTATTTATCTCTATATTCGTCATCTCCGTTTCAGAGTAAATAGACACATACACACATGTCATTTTAATATAGATGTTAAAACCAGTGTTATATATTATCTGTCTCATGCTATAGTATTACATATGCCACATCAGTCATTTAAAAAAAGAATGGTTGAGAGGCACCCAGGTGATTAAGTGTCCAACTCTTGGTTTCTGCTCAGGTTATGATCTCAGTGTTGCGGGACCTACCTGCTTGGGCTCTGAGCCCAGTGCGGAGTCCGCTTGTACCTCTCCCTTGGATCCTTCCCCATCCCTGCTCATGCATGAATCTCTCTCTCTCCCTCTCTGTGTAAAATATTTAAATAAATCTTTTAAAAAGTGTGGTTGCCTTATCTAAAAAAGTAAAAAGTGGGACATGAATTTTGATAGTGAACTTTTAAATATATCTAAAGCCTTTTTACCATTAAATCAGTACAAAATTGTCAATGATGTGCTGTGCATGCTTCTTTATACTAAATCGTTGTGGTGTTCTGTGTAGTTTGTTCTCATACCGTATCTCCACTGGAGTAGTTAGTGTGAGGGCTCCGTAGCCCTGGGTTGCTAGCATTATTAATCATGATGGGTTTATCTCCATGCTGATAGGCTGCAGTGCCAGCCACATGGGGGAATTGGGGAGCTTACTCAAAGTCTGTTTTTAGACCCACTTCAGACCCCCTGAACGAGAATTTGCATTTTAACAAAATTCCCAGGTGTTTTTTTTTTTTTTTTTTTTTTTTTTTTGTCCATTAAAATTTAAGTAGTTAAAAATTGTTGTCAATTATTTTGGTGTTGCAGAAACAAACTATTCATGCCTATGTCCTAGGCTTTATGGCTGGGCTGTTGCAGGTTGGAGGTTCAGTCAAATTATGTTACAAACTCCTGAATGTGGGCCTTGTTGGGGATCCTCCAAGAATGGCATAGACCTGTCATACCGTCCTATTCATCCTGAAATGGATGCTATAATCCTAATAGTCCCTAGAGAACGTTCATTGTAAACCCCACGTGAATGGCACAGCTGTAATGCATTGATGTCTTCATAATCAACAGATTTATTTCTGTGGTCTTGTTTTCCGTGAGAAATATTGGGTAAGGGATTGTTGGTAAAATATTTATAGAGCTTAAAATTTTCTTTTGGAAAGAGGATAGCCTGGAAACTGAATCGAACAATAGAAGGTCTTCATTAGGCCTTCATCACGTGCCAGGTTTCCGTGAATTTGTTTAGCTTTGATTGCTGCCTGCCTTGTGTTTTTCTCACGATAAATTGTATCAACTTATTAAATAATAATTCTCCATTCATTGGCTGGGAGACCAGTGGATTTTCAGAGAAAGCAGAGCTAGTCCTGCATTTCACAGTGGGTATAAACCTGGGTGCATGTGTCTTCTCCATAGTTATTTTTCTATTCATCCCAAACCTCCTACTAACAGATAATAAACCACTTCATGAGCAGATGTGCCACTTATTCATCTAGTTCTGTAATGATAATGAAGAAAATTTAATCTGGAGTGTCTGTGGAGGATGAACTAAGGCCAGATTGGAATGAATAATAAAGTCTCTGTTGAAATGTTGGGCCCCTTATGAAAAGCCAATCATTATGTACTTGACAATGCTGTCTTTGAGCAAGTCCAATAGTGTATAGAAACAACCATCTCTTGGGTGCTGGATTCCACATGGAGCTACTGTTTCTACAGATGTAAACATTCTAAGTTGCTTAGAGTATAAAGGAGCATAAAGGATAAATTTTCTTGCAGCTGGAAGCAACATCTGACATTGCAAAATGTTGCAAATATGTTGGAGGGATTGCTTTATTCAGGCAAATTTAAGATAAACTGAGAAAACATGTGTGGTGTAAGATTCTGGTTTTAAACAAACAAACAAAAAGAAATACCATAAGTGGAGACCACTATCATTACAAAAAACTGCCAAAAGATCTTTTTGAGGGTATAATCATTAGCTTGAAATCTGTCACACATTTGACTTTAGTTTCCTAAAAGACACATAGTTGTTGTTCATAGAGAAAAAGGGTCGCTGTAGGTGAGAGGTAGTCCTATGTTCAGTGAACTCTAAACAGAGCTTCATGCTGTGGGTGGTTTTAATTTCTCATTTCTTACCAGATACAGTGTGCCAAACAGCTTGTCAACCCTGGAATGTATCTTCAATGTGTCCCACATTTTCAACTCGGTTACCTTCTCTGTTTTGGGGTCTCTGTTGGGGAAACGGAGGTAAGAATAAGTATCAATTTACCTTAAGAATCTTTTGCTCTGAGTTTTTTTCATTTAAAAATTGGAGTTTCTTGGTGACTTCTTATAGTAATGGGCACCTTTGTAATTCTTTCCTGCTCAAGCAGCGGGGAATAGTGTTTGTGAAGCATATACAATCCTGCTTGTGACCTTTGTACGCAGCACCATTCGGTAATTCAATTAACAAACCCCATGAGGAACAGTTAATAATTATTTCTTAAAAGTCAACACGGTTGTAAAACAGCTTGCCAATATAAGGAGAACAGGGAATTTATAATAAGTCCATGCAGTACTTAGACTTTCCAGTGAGTTTAATATCAAGGTGTCTAAACCAGTAGCTCCAACAGAACAGGAAAAGTTGTTGCAGGGAGAACAAACAGGATATGAAGTTGTGCCTCAGGCAAGATGTTTTAAATTCGAATCTTACTGTTCCAGGATACTTGACCTTGAATTCTTTTTTTTTTTTTTTAAAGATTTTATTTATTTGACAGAGAGAAACACAGCCAGATTTTATTTATTTGACAGAGAGAAACACAGCCAGGAGGAGTGAGAGAGGGAGAAGCAGGCCTCCCGCCGAACAGTGAGCCCGACGTGGGACTCGATGCCGGGTCTCTGGAATCATGACCTGAGCTGAAGGCAGTCGCCCAACCAACTGAGCCACCCAGGCGCCCCTTGACCTTGAATTCTTCATTTCTACTGTGGTACCTCTCTTCTTCCCATCTACTCCCTGCTTCTGTGAATGGCTCCGATATGCACGTGGGCTTTTTATGTGTCCTAGGCAGTTACGATTGGTCCTAAGGGTTTCCCACATCTAGCCAAATACCACGAGTGTAGGACTGACATGATTCCTTTGATGGGCTGGTTTTGGTGCCTGAATTTAGTTCCTTCTTCCTCTTTGTCCTCTGGGCTTCCTTTGGCTTCTTTATGTGTAATAGGTCAGGCTCACCTCAGAGAGCCCTTTTGCCAAGCCTTCATTGTTTTCTTCTGCCCTCCTGGTCTGGCTTCTCTGTGCTCATGTCATCTAGGGAAATAAAGGTCCTTACCATTCTACACCAGAGCCCAGCACCTACATACCTATCTCCTGGGCTGTATGGTGAGCTGCTTGAAGGCACACATTGAATCCCATCAGTTGGTGTATCGAGCATTCCCAGTCGGGCTCTACTGTTGAGGAAGGGCTTAAGAGGTGTTCCTTGTAGGGTACATGAGAAAAAGTGTGTTGAGATGATAGGTGCCTTAAAAATAGCCCCGAACTGGGGCACCTGGGTGGCTCAGTGGGTTAAAGCCTCTGCCTTCGGCTCAGGTCATGATCTCAGGGTCCTGGGGTCGAGGCCCGCATCGGGCTCTCTCCTCAGGAGGGAACCTGCTTCCGCTGCTCTCTCTGCCTGCCCTTCTGACTACTTGTGATCTCTCTCTCTGTCAAATAAATAAAATCTTAAAAAAAAAAAAAATAGCCCTGAACTAAGTAAGCCCCTCACCAGACTGCTGTCCCACCTCCCTGTATCTCTTGAAGGGTTTGAAAATCACTTTAAGGCCTAATACTGTGGATGCCTAGACATAGGCTTAAAACCTTCCTGTAATGCATTTCATTAGCTCTGCTAATTGTTTTAGCATGTTCTGGCTGATCCCCCCCTTATCTATGCTGCTTAAAGCCTTTCACGGTTCTGAAGGGAATGTGGCCTCTGTTCTGTGGAAAGGACACAGAGTGTAGTCTTCAGAGGCCAGATGTTAAGTATTCTCTCACCAGGACTCGGCCTGTAAGAAAGCAATAAAGCTGTTTTCTTTTCTTTTCTTTTCTTTTTTTTTTTTTTAAGATTTTATTTATTTATTTGACAGCGAGAAACACAGCCAGAGAGGGAACACAAGCAGAGGGAGTGAGAGAGGGAGAAGCAGGCTTCCCGCTGAGCAGGGAGCCCGATGTGGGGCTTGATCTCAGGTCTCTGGGATCATGACCTGAGCCAAAGGCAGTCGCTTAACCAACCGAGCCACCCAGGTGCCCCCCAAAAAGCTGTTTTCTATGAATGTCATTAAAAACAAAAACAAAAACAACAAAAAAAACAAACTCTGAGGGGAGAAAAAAAACTCTGTGAAAGAACCATCCTTCTTTTTGTGCATTGGAGGACGTAGTAGTAGATGATTTGGGGTAACCTACATCCCTTTGTAAGGAGTTTAGAGATGGAACACAGCATTTCCCTTCTGGTCTTCACACTTGATGAGAGAGACCTGTTACTTCATGTCCGCTGTATCTGTGTCTGGGTGACCTCTAGGACTTGTGCCATGCCAGGGTTCCAGTGGGCAGGGTTTTAGGGTTCTTGAGATTTTTGTTGTTGTTGTTGATCTTGTTTTTTTGTTGTTGGTGTTGGTCGTGCCTCTTCCTCTTTCAGAGGGTATTTTAAGGGCAAACTGTAGGACCCAAGGCTCCATAATGAAGGGGATGACTAAAAGAAAGGGGCCAGAAGATCCTCCCCAGCCTGTCTCTCATTGCTCCTTAAGCAAGATGTGGGCATCCTAAAGTCTCACACTGGCTTCTATGAAGTTAAACAAAACTCCTTTGTTTCAGTGAATAGAGTTCAAGGTGTCGTTGTATTCTGATCATGCAAAGTCAGTCCTTGTTAGGATTGTTACAGAAATGCTCAAATTTCTCCTATATCTTTGTTTGCATATACCTATTGGAAGGACTGAGCTCTTCAAAGACCAGTGTGAATCCCTTTTGGACTTGGTAAGGTTTGACAGTGTAACTGACATTGTTGTGATTTTAAAAAAACACGTGTATTAACTCACTGACTAGATTCAATTCCATTTTGTCAACGCTTGGCGAGTGAGTGCTGCCTGGACATTGGGCATGTTCAGTGTCTGTGTTTAGCTCTCCCCTGCTTCCAGTCCCCACCCTGCTCATCGCCATCTCAGCCTGAAGATTGAGTAGTACCTGGCTTTACTCACAACAATGACCTTAGTCCCCAGAACTAGTTCTCTCCTCTGCCCTCTTATCAAAACAGTGCATGATCAACATCTCTCTGATGCCACAGTATTGGTCAAGTTGCCTCGGCTCACTTGGCCATAGCCTAAGCCTGGCATCCAACACCCTCCCTGACCCAGTTGTTTAATGAATGACTATTGATGTTGCAAAGACCTTATCTCTTATAGTCTATTAGTTCATTATTTTTCAAAAGATTGTTAATTTTCTTTTAATTGGTGATTTTGATCAACCCCAATTTGGCTGAAAACAGTTTTGTCTTATATGACAAAGAATATTTTTAGTCTCTACTGTTTCTGGTAATGTGTTAGGCTGAAGGAACAGTTTTGTTTTTTTTGTTTGTTTGTTTTGTTTTGCTTTTGATTTTTCACTAGACCCTGAGATAATAACCTGAGCCAAAGGCTGATGCATAACCAGCTGAGCCATTTAGGCTCCCCAATTTACTAGAGTGTTTTTAAAAATTAGATTTATGGAGATAGAGTTTACAGACATTAACACTCCCAACCTTACATGTACAATTAAATGAGTTTTGATAATGCAGTTATATAATTATGGCTCAATAGAAATGCAGAACTATGAAATAATTTCAGAAATTCTCTCTGGCTCTTTGGAAGCCAATTCTTTATTTCTACAAGAGCCACCTGCAACAGCTAATATTTTTATAGGATCTTCTCTAGATTTTGATATCAAGAGAATCAGTGTGTAGTTACCTGTGTCTGGCTTATTTTGGTCAGTGTAATGTTTTCAGACTCAACCATTCAGTTGTGGGTTTCTTGTTCTTGCTGAGTAGTTTTCCATAATCTATGTACCACAGTTTGTTCATTCATCTACTGTCTGGACAGTGTGTGATCCGCCCCTCCCAAGCCACCCGAAACTTTGGTGGAGGTACCCGTGAATGTGAATGAAAGCCCCTCCGGGCTTTCCCCACCTAGAATCCGGAAAGCCACTTATCCTGTGGGCCGGGGCAATATGTCCTTTGTGTGCTTATCCAAGACATATAGTTCCATTTAATCCTCCTGCTGGTAATCATATCTCTGTATCTCTTATCTGTATTCCTTGAACCCTCTGCCTCAATGGTCTCAACTTCTGTGAGTTTAAGCAACCACTCTGTACCCTGCAGTAACTATACTAATCCTGTCTCTAGGGCAGGTGCAAAAGCAGCTAAAGATTTAACTGCACCCCCCAACTTCCTCACTTTTGAATGATAAAAGACTGGGGCCCTTCTCAGTCAGGAGAGACAAAGGCAGAGCCAAAGGTAGGAAAAAAGGCAGAGAGCCTGTGAGGAGAAAGCAAGAGAGCCTGCAAAGAGAGACAGAAGCAAAGCAAGGAGAGAGCAAGAAGCAAAGAGAGACAGAAGAAGAGAGAAAAGTAGAGCAAGAGGGCCAAAGCCAGAGCTAGAGAGCTAGAGCTAGAAAGCCAATGCTAAAAAGCCAGAGCGTGAGCCTGAGCCTGCTTCATAGGTCTCTCCTGACTGACCTCGGGTCTGTCAGCTTGCATCAGACTTCCGTGTCCATGTCATTATTTCGCCCGCCAGACATCCCGTGGTTCGGGACCCACATCTCTGCCGAGTCTGGGCATTAACAATCTACCAGTTGAGAAATTTCTTGGTGGCTTACTAATTTTGGCTCATTAGTAAAACTGCTATGAATATGTGTATACACCTTTGTACAGATGTAGATTTTTCTTTCTCATGGGTAATAGCTAAGACTAGATTTGCTGGGTCATATGGTAATTATACTTTATTTTTATGAGGAGTTGTTGAACTTTCCCCAGAAACAAAATACCATTTTGTATTTCTACTAGCAGTATATAAGCCTCCTGGTCTCTTCATATGCTTCATGGTATTGTTAATTGTACAGTTCAAAATAGTTCATATTGTCCTTTCAATAGCTATAGTTTCTCTTCATTCTTAATAGTGGCATTTCACATCTTTTTTTTTTTTTAAACTTACAGTATGACTAGAGCTTTATCGACTATGTTGGTACCTTTGTTATTACTGATTTCCTCCCTGGTTTTTCTATCCTCAACTTCATTGCTTTATGCTCTTAATTATTTCCTTCCTACTGCTAACTTAATATTAATTTGCTTCTGTTTTTTCCTCTAATTCTTCAGAGTAGATCCTAGATCATTGATTTGAGACCTTTCTTTCTTGGTTTCTCCCTTTTTTTTTTTAACTGAAGCATAATAACAGGTAGTGTCTGTTAGTTTCAGGTGTACAATGAAACTGAACAACTCTACACATTATGCTATGGTCGTCAAGATAAGTGTACACTTAATCCCTTGTATCTATTTCACCTGTCCACCCTCTCACTTCTGCTCTGGCACCCAGTTCTCTGTTTTTGAGTCTGTTTTTTGTTGGCATGTATCTTTTTTCCTTTGTTCATTTGTTTCTTACATGCCACATTTGAGTGAAATCATGTGGCATTTGTGTTTTACTGATCGACTTACTGGATTTTTTTGAGCATTATATCCTCTAGGCCCATCCATGTTTTTGCAAATGGCAAGATCTCATTCTTTTATTATGGCTGAATAATAGTCAATTATATAGACATTGGGCAACTTTTTCCATTTATCTATAGAGGGATACTTTGGTTTTTTCCATATCATGACTATTGTAAATAATCTTCAATAAATAGGGATGCATAGATGTTTCTAACCCTTCTTCTCTTATAATCACTTAATGCTGCAAATTTCCCTCTAAGCTTCATGTTACCATACATTTTAATGGGTTCTGGTTATATTTTCATTGAGTTAATACTTTCTAGTTTTTCTTGTGATTTCTCTTTTGATCCATAGATGAGAAATGAATTTTATGGTTTTTTAATATTTGAAATGGTTTATTTAAATAAAGCAGGGCAGCATTTACTTGGCTGGAGTTGTGAGTCCTGGACAATTCATCCTTATGATACTAAGATTAATTCACCTAAATTTTGAACAAGAGCTGTAAGCACATGAAACCCATTGACTTGAGATAATGTCTAAAAACCTGTCACAGATGTTACATAGAGGAATCTCACATTTGAGTTACAAGTAGAAGAATATCTTGTCTTATTTGAAGAACTGGATTTCTTGGTCCTGTATTTTAAATACTGTGTCCGCTAAAGAATAGCCTTTGTTGGATTCAGAAAGCTATTACAAAGAAAGAGGTATATTGGAGTCTGGTCAGAGCCATATCAGAAACACTAGGTGAAGCAGGAACGGATTAAGACGCAGCCTTGCTCCATGTTAATAGGCTAAACAGATCAAGTAATTAGGTTCTGGGAAATGAAAATTCTATTCAAAAGACCATGATTGGAACAAATATCCTTTCCTATTTCATGCTTCTACTTTTGTTTTGTGGGCTCTTTATAGATAGACTCAAATCTAAGAATGCCTGGTGAGCACATCCTGTCAGTTTCAAATTGTAGCATCAGTGCCTCTAAATAATATTTTGCCTAGCCCAAGTAGGGGTTTATTATAAAATAGCTCATTGATCCCATTTCTTTTGAGTTCTAGATTTTTGATTAAGGAGAATTCTTAAAATATTTTTTTAGAAATATCCCCTTATTGAGAAAGAAAATGTGAATTTATAAACCACTGGGCAGACTGAACATCTAATGGCAGGATATTCTAACCTAGTATGTTATCTTAGGGTAAAATGATCTAGCTGTATTAAACTGTTAAAGCAATCATAAAAGCCCTAATGTTAAAGCCCAGAACTTTTATTTTTGTAGCATCAGTAATGTCCTCTTTTTCATAATTGACTTTTGTAATGCGAGTGCACTTTTATTTTTTTTTCTTGGTGAGTCTAGCTATGGTTTGTTAATGTAATGATTTCAGAAAAGTGACTTTTGTTTTAGTTGATTGGCTTTTTTTCCCTCTCTACTAGATTTCCATTCTAATTGTCTTTCTTTAAGCTTGCTTTGGGCTTCCTTTGTTCTTCTTTTCCTAGTTGCTTAAGGTAGGAAGTTAGCTTATTGATTGGAGATCTTTTTTTTTTTTTTCTTAAAGATTTTATTTATTTGACAGAGAGATCACAAATAGGCAGAGAGGCAGGGAGAGAAAGGGGGGGGGAAGCAGGCTCCCTGCTGAGCAGAGCCTGATGTGGGACTCGATCCCAGGACCCTGAGATCATGACCTGAGCCAAAGGCAGAGGCTTAACTCTCTGAGCCACCCAGGCACCCTGAATGGAAATCTTCTTGACAGAATTTTGTTTAATGTGGTAAGAACATTTGAGATCCTTCTAATTTTTAAGTGTACAATATGGTATTGTTAACTATAGCTACAAGGTTGTATAGCAGATTTCTAGAAATTACTTTTTAATTGAGACTTTGTCTATTCATTAGCATCTTCCCATTTGCCTTTCCCCTCAGTCCCTGACAACCAGCATTCTTTGCTTTGGTGCTATGAGTTACACTATTTTAGACACTTCTATAAGTAGAATCATGCAGTCTTTGTCCTTTACTGATGGGCTTAGATCACATTTTCTTTATCCATTCATCTGTCGATGTACCTTCAGTTTGCTTCCATGTCGTGGGTATCTTAAAAAGATGCCTGTACTCACATGTTCATTGCAGTATTACTCGCAGTAGCCAAGATACAAACTTCATTTTTAATGTGGATTTTTATAGCTATAAACTTGACTCTGAGCAGTGCTTTTCCTAATCCTTTAAGTTTTGATATGTTTTCGTTGTTACTCATAGCAAAGTATTGTTTAATTTCACTTGATTTCTTTGATCCCCTGGTTATTCAGAAACTTATTTACTTACTTACCACATAGTTGCAAATTTTCCAAATTTCGTTCTTTAATGATGGCTATTTCATCCCATTGTGGTTGGAGAACATCCTTTGTGTGATTTCAAACTTACTGAGGCTTTTCACTTACTGTATGGCCTCCCATATAATGTATCCTGTAGGCAGTTCCATGCACTTAAAGTGTGTTTTTGTCTTGTTGGGTGGAGTGCTTGATGGATTTCTTGTTCATAGTAGTATTCACATCTTAGATTTCCTTGCCTGTCTCCCTTCTGGTAGTTCTCTCTATTATTGCAAATGGCAGTATTCGAGTCTCTATTGTTGAATGATATATTTCTTCTAGAATCTATTTTAAAAGGCAATTGAGTTTGCCTTGGACAAATGCAACAACTAATGTGTTTGTGAATATTCACAAAGCATTGCACACAATTTTTCCCTGAACTTTGCCTTCAGAAGGGTAGCCTTAAGGTTTCTTGAGAAATAGTGCTCTTAAACTTAAGAAATACTACAGTTGGAGCACCTGGCTGGCTCAGTCAGTAGAACATGCAACTATTGATCTCAGGGTCATGACTTTGAGCTCCATGTTGGACACAGAGATTTGAAAAAGAGAAGTAATATTTACTCTGTGAGAGAGAGAGAGCGAGAGCATGAATGGGAGAAGGGCCAGAAGGAGAGAGAGAGGCAGACTCCCTGCTGAGCAGGGGACCCTATGTGGGGTTCAGTCCCAGATCCCTGGGATCATGACCTGAACTGAGGGCAGATGTTTAACTGACTGAGCCACCCAGGTGCCTCCTTTCTTTTAATAGTTGAAGAAAAAAAAATGATACTGAAATAAAATACCCTGACCAAGTTGAAGTTGGTGAAGCCTCAAGAACAAGGTTTGCTCACTTAAAAATCCTGTATGCTTTTGGGGCACATGGGGTGGCTCAGTTGGTTAAGCATCTGCCTTCAGCTTGAGTCATGATCCTGGGGTTTTGGGTTTGAGCCCCAAATCAGGCTCTTTGCTCTGTGGGGAGCCTGCTTCTCCCTTTCCCTTTACCACTGTCCCTGCTTGCGGTCTCTCTCTCTCTCTCTCTCTCTGAAAAATAACAAAATTAAAAAAATGTTGTGTGTTTTCCTTTGTGCCATGGTGTGATCTTCCTGCTTCCCCATTCCTTGTGGGTCAAGAGAATGCCTCTGTAACTCTGTTCATGGATGGAGCTCCATCCACTTCTTTCTCTTCAGACCACTTGGTCCTCCTCCTTCTCAGTCTCCTGAGTTTGCCACAAAGTCCACGTTTGGGTGTCCCAAGACTCTGTCATTAGCCCACATCTTGGATTGGCATCTTCTGAAATTAAAATTCCAGGTTTTTGGCTAAGAGCCAACAAACTGTGGCGATGATAGCCAGACCTACCCACATGTCCATTCAAACAGTGCCGGCTGGGAACATACCTCTCTGCCAACCATCTGCCTTCACTCTTCTCCTGCCAAAGCACCTCTGTCCCAGTCCTAGTTCTGGACTAACTATTCTTTTGGAACACCCGAGAGGAATATGGCAGACCAGAATGATATACCATGGCATTTTTCAAAATAATTGCATAGCAAATAAATGATCAAAGGCTGGGTCTACCTACTGAGGAAAAAACAGCTGAGTGGAAAGTGAAGAGTCAGCCTGCTATTTGTAATCTGCATTAAGCCAAAAACAAACAAAAAACAAAAAAACCCCTTACTTTCTTGATGAACTAGCCGTATGTGTCCGTGTCATGCAGATACAGGATGGTTCAGAGAAAATGGGACATTTGACCTAGGCTCAGTCCACAATGAGTTGTTGCAAATCAAGTCCTGAGGTTTGAATTTGATGATACGGATAGGTGAAGCAACAGGAAGACCAAGGTCTTGGTTAGGCTTCACAAAGTAACTTTGGAATGCCAGAAGTGAGTGAAAAGACCAGGTTGAAAGGGGCCTAAACAATTTGCCCTGGCATATAGTTCTCAGTTTTGTATAGATCTCTTTATTAAGCAGACTCTTCGACAGATAAATAGATGTTAGGATTATATAGACCAGTATATGTGATAGAATATGTAGCTTGACCCTAAAGTATTGATCAGGGAGCAAGGAATAGATTTAAGGTCCTAAAATCAAGCCTAAGGATGAGAACATGCTAAAGACCAGGTAGATTACTAAGGTTGTTAGCACATGTTTAGGGTGTGTGTGTG
>PITA01002285.1:23741-123241 GCA_004023965.1 Spilogale gracilis | reverse complement strand
AATCCTTATTTGTGGGACAGATACAGCCATCGATAATTCTAGGATTACATGCACCTTAGAAATAGGATCTGTGTGAAACAGTTGGAGCAGGAGTCCCTGGGGAAGGTCCTTCCTGGCTTACTGAACCAGTATTGCTCCTTATAAGAAGGGGTTCCATGATTGGCCAGGCCTGAGTCCTAGCTTCATAGAGCTGCTGGAATAGGCCTCAGAGATGGAGGGAACTGGCATAGTCAGAAGATACAGCATGCTGACAAGCCATGTGCCCAGAAAGGAAAGGCAAGCACAAATACCAGAGTGAGCAGCTGCCTATGGACTGGTGCCCCAGGATCAACCAGAAGGGTAATGAGAGGTGGTATTCCCTCCCACCTTGGAAAGGGAATGGGGGAACAGATGAAAAAACTGGCAGGCCCCAAATTTCCGAATTTTTAAAGTTTTTGTATAGGTAATAGAAATCCTTTGTCATTTGAAGCTGCAGAAGTTTTGTATGTACTTCAGGGATTAATTTGGTCAGAACTTTTAAAATGAACTGGGGAAAGGAAGTATTAATGGTACAGATTGTAATTTGAGGCTACCATTCTTGGTAGCCTCAAGATGGAAGATAAAGTACAGGTCTATTACTCTGAATTGTTCTTCTTAATAGTAATTACAAAAGAAAAGCAGTGAATAATAACCATTTGTATTTGGCTTTGTAGAGTCATTCTTGGAGTTTTCTTCTTTGTGGCTACTTCTTTCTGGAGGAGATTTGGGCACTTAGGAAGAAGTTTTGATTTAAAATCGACTTAAGAAATATTCGTGAACTTTTTTCAGCTTTATTGAGTTATAATTGACCAAGAAGATCTTAAGATACTTAAAGTGTGTGTGTCATGATGCCTTTTTACATCCACATGGTAAAAGGATTTCTCTCCTTTGGTTAATTAACATTCATCATCTCATGGGAATAGATATATCTGCTGAGAACATTACAGTTCTGCTCTTAGGAAATTTTGATTATGCCTCAGAGTGTTCCCAGCTATAGCCACCACGTTACACATGAGATCCCCAGATCTTCTTCATTTTAATGCTGAAAATTTGTGCCCTCTAAACAACCTCTTCCTATCTCCCTCAGATTCCCCTAGAAATAATCATAAATTCTTGTGGGCTATGTGCTGTTGTGTGATGCCTGGGATAAAAAAAAGTAACTATGGGTCCTCAAAGAGCTTTAAATAGAGCCAGTGAGAATAAAAATGAATTAGTTAAATAAAAGAATACAAGAGGGACTGTGGCCTCTGTTCTTGGTGTACTTGAACATGCAGCCCACATAGCAGGTAATCTGAAGTATGAGCATGAAGGTCACCAGGAGGCCACTGTGGTTCACAGGGCAATTATCCATTTGCAGCTGCACTTAGAAGATTAATGAAGAAACGGGTGTACATAGAAAACATCCAAACTACATTTTTACATTTGGAGACGGCTGGTGACACAGGCCCACACCATCTGTTGGCTTGGCAGCTGTGACAGTTGACAACATTGCTCAGCGGAGAAGCCAGTGTTCACTCTGGGAGGATAAACACACAATTAAGCATTTCTGGGAAGGCTTGTGAACAAGTGGCTATAGTGGCAAACCCAGAGTGGACTTCCATGGTACGTAGGCCCAGCCAAGGCTTGGGACTCTGAAAATCCCTCTGCAGCACAACCTCCTTCTTTCCCCTGACCCCCAAATAAGCTTCTCAACCTGAAAGCGATCAAGGTTTTCTTTCCAGCGTTCTCCTGCCTCTCTACTCAGCTGTCTTCATTCCCGTACCTGTTTGTTTTACCTCCAAATGTTGCTCAATCCATTTTGCCCACCTCTAATTCTGAATAAACTCCATTTTGCATTTTCTTGAAAGACCTTGGTTTCTAGCTAGATAAAAGTAGGTGAAATTGCTGAGTTGTTTGGTTCTGATTTCACAAATGAGATAAATGACATTACGCATCTCAGTCCCTTATGTGCAATTCTAACATCAAAAGAAGCTCTGAAAATGAATTGTTTTTTTACTATTTACTTGGTGGCAAAACCAGGTCTGGCTTGAACTAATGGGTCAATAATCTGAATGGACCTGAGGTTGTTTATTTCCTTTAGCTTCTTAATCAGAAGATTGATACTTCACAGAAGAAATAGGCTTATGAGGTTCTTCCCTTGACCCTGTTTGGGTTGACACATAATAGATGATATCCCTACACAATTGTCTCTAAAACAAATTCTGAATTCTTTTTTTTTTAAAAGATTTTATTTATTTATTTGACAGAGAGATCACAAGTAGACAGAGAGGCAGGCAGAGAGAGAGGAGGAAGCAGGCTCCCTGCTGAGCAGAGAGCCCAATGTGGGGCTCGATCCCAGGACCCTGAGATCATGACCTGAGCCGAAGGCAGAGGCTTTAACCCACTGAGCCACCCAGGGACCCACAAGTTCTGAATTCTGAAGCACATAAAAACCTAGATGTTTTAGTTGAAGAATTGTGGGCTCATAGCCTTTTAACTTTATGGTTTATATATTCATTCTGCTTGTGCTACCTTCATTCATCCTTAGAGTAATTCTCAAATGTGATGAAAGCATGACTCTACCTATTTTTAAGATGTTAAGAGTGAGGTTAAAAAATGTGGGTCCCGGGGCGCCTGGGTGGCTCAGTTGGTTGGACGACTGCCTTCGGCTCAGGTCATGATCCCGGAGACCCGGGATCGAGTCCCACATCGGGCTCCCTGCTCAGCGGGAAGCCTGCTTCTCCCTCTCTCACTCCCCCTGCTTGTGTTCCCTCTCTGGCTGTGTTTCTCTCTGTCAAATAAATAAAAGTCCTTAAAAAAAAAAAAAAAAAAAGTGGGTCCCTAGGATTTGAAACTAGGTGTTCTTTTCTAATCCCTTAGTACTCAATTCACTTTTTTTCTTTACTTAAACTGTTAATTTATCTTCATAATAAAATTAATTGAAGATTTTTATAGGAAGTAAAATGTGAATAGGAAAGAATAAAAAAATGCCGCTCCTAGATAACATTGTTACTGTCCTCTCACTTTTTGCTCATCTGTGATATATTTTAAACAGTACTATTATAAATCATATATAGTGTATTTGGTATTCTGATTTTTAAAAAAATTAAATTTTATACACATATTCTAACAATTTTCTGCATCATTTCTTTTTTTTTAAGTCTTTAGTATGGAATTGGAGAAATCAGGGCATATTCTCATTGTCAGAATTGATGCGGACCTCTCATTCCTGACCACCAGTCCCTTTCAACCCTGATAAATGACCCTGGATTATATGGATATTCTTTCATAAAGGAAAATACTTACATGTTTTCTCCATTATTTAAATCATAATGTGGTAAGGATGGGTCTCATTTTGAATATTTTTTAATTCACTATTTTTAAAGTTTATTTATAAGACTATTTTTCTCACTACCTTTAAGTGTTTCACAGTATTCATAATAATCCATTGCATTTTACTTTTTCATTCCTCCATTGAGAGGCACTTGATAGTTAAAAATCAAATTGTGAGGAATATCCTTGAACATATTCCCTCTGGAATTGAGTGAGAATTTCTCTGGGCTGTCTCCCTGGAGTGAGATTTCTCCATCAAAAGGCAAATGGAAATGGAATTCCTACAAATAATGCCAGGTAATTTTGGGAGACAGCTGTACGAGTTAAACCTCCCATAAGCAATGCTTAAGGGTCTAATTTTCCCACATTAAAACCAGATATGATCCAACTTTTGAAACTTGCTGAAATCTAATGGATATTATGATTTATTCTCATTTTCACTAAAGGCTAGTGAATTTGAGAGAATCTTGATATTCTGATTATCCATTTGTGTTTGTAGAAGTTGTTTGTGTGTGCCCTTTCACATTTTGAACTGGGTTTCTATCTTTATTTCAGTAGCTTATATAAATATGACAAAAATACTCTCATGGAAGTATTAAAATCTATTTTACATGTTTGCTCTTGTTCAATGGTACTTGGTACCATTTTAAATAATGGCGTGACGAGAATTCTAATATATTTATATTTACCTTTAGTTCTTAAATATTTTATTTGAAACAAAAGTATAGAAATACAGATGGATGAATGTACTTAAAAGTGTTAAGTAATTACTGATTAGTTTATTAACTTAGGACAGTGTATGACATTTCTTATTTCTGTAAAGTCTTAGTAATTTGAATATATCTTTATCTGAATAATTGCTAGTTTAATTAGTGTGTCTTCGAGTTAACTTTTCCTAAGTAACTAAAATATTGTACTTAAGAGTACCATCAAACTTTTTGTATCTATTTACTTAACAGTATTACAGAGTTTTCATTATACATTTAAGACCTGCTTCTACACACTATAGAGCTAATCTCTTAAAATTTTTTAACACCCTTCCTGGTTACTCTTACCTCTTTATTTTTGCAAATGAAATTTACAATTTTTCTAGTTTCTCTCACCAAATTTAATGAGCTCTGCTTAGTTTTTGTTTTAGGATTTTTCTTAAATTTTTAGATAACTTTAGCAAGGACCCACTCTTCATAGGTCGAATTGTCCTAGCTAAGAACATGGCATCCTTGTAAGTTAAGGCCTCTTACACGTTTTTCAAGACCCTTTAAATTTCCTTCATCTAGATTGTATATATTTCTTACCTATTTTTTTCTTTTCCTTTCATTCTTTACTATCTATCTATCTATCTATCATCTATCTGTCTATCTATCTATCTATCTATCTATCTATCTATCTATCTATCTATCTATCTATCTATTTGACAGAGAGAAACACACCTAGAGAGGGAACACAAGCAGGGGGAGTGAGAGAGGGAGAAGCAGGCTTCCCACCGAGCAGGGAGCCTGATGTGGGGCTTGAACCCAGGACTCCGGGATCATGACCTGAGTTGAAGGCAGACGCTTAACGACTGAGTCACCCAGGTGCCCCATTCTTTCCTTTCTTTTCAGATTGACATATATATTTTAGAGAGGGAGAGGGAAAGCCTGTGAGTATAGGTAGGGCAGAGGGAGAGAAACTCAAGCATACTCCATGCTGAGGATAGAACCAGATATGGGGCTTGATCCCATGCCCCTGAGATCAGGTCCTGAGCCAAAATCAAGAGTCAGATGCTTGGGTGCCTGGCTCAGTGGGTTAAAGCCTCTGCCTTTGGTTTAGGTCATGATCTCAGGGTTTTGGGATGGAGGCTCTCATCTGGCTCTCTGCTCAGCGGGGAGCCTGCTTCCTCCTCTCTCTGCCTGTCTCTCTGCCTACTTGTGATCTGTGTGTCAAATAAATAAAACCTTTAAAAAAAAAAGTCATATGCTTAACCCATTGAACCCTCAGGTGTTTCCTTGGGTATTCACTTTCTTTGAAGGGACAGTAGACTTGCAGTTTTAAATGGGATTTTTTCTTTGATTATAAACTCTAACTCGTTATTTGTATCAAAAGACTGTTGATTCCCTCCATTAATTTTGTATACTACCTCTTCATTAAATTCTCCATGTCTGTAATTGTTTCCAATTAATTTGTAATCCTTCAGGTAATGGTATTTTTTTCTTTTTTTTAATTTATATTTTTATTTTTTCACATAACCCAGCCACCCTATCTCTCCCCTCCTACCCCCCAGCAAGCCTCAGTTTATTTCCCAAGATTAAAAGTCTCGTATGGTTTTTCTCCCACTCTGGTTTCATCTTGTTTTATTTTTCCCTCCCTTCCCCTATGATCCTCTGTCTTCTTTCTCAAATTCCTCGTATCAGAGAGATCATACGATAATGGCCTTTCTCTGATTGACCCATTTTGCTCAGCATGATACCCTCCAGTTCCATCCGTGTCATTGAAAATGGTAGGATTTCATTCTTTTTGATGGCTGCATAGTATCCCATTAAAAATATATACACCACGTCTTCTTTATCCATTTATCTGTTGATGGACATCTAGGTTCTTTCCATAGTTTGGCTCCGGCTATTACGGACATTGTTTTATAAACATTTGGGTGCATGTGCGCCTTCAGATCACTATGTTTATTTCTTTAGGGTAAATACCCAGTAGTGCAATTGCTGGGTCATAGGGTAGCTCTATTTTCAACTTTTTGAGGAACCTCCATACTGTTTTCCAGAGTGGCTGCACCAGCTTGCAATCCCACCAGCAGTGTAGGAGGGTTCCCCTTTCCCCTCCGCATCCTTGCCACCACCTGTCATTTCCAGACTTGTTAATTTTAGCCATTCTGACTGGTATGAGGTGGTATCTCACTGTGGTTTTGGTTGGTATTTCCCTGATGCTGAGTGATGTGGAGCACTTTTTCATGTGTCTCTTGGCCATTTGGATGTTTTCTTTGGAGAAATACCTGTTCATGTCTTCTGCCCACTTTTTTTTTTTTTTTTTAAGATTTTATTTTACTTATTTGACAGAGAGAAACACAGCTAAAGAGGGAACACAAGCAGGGGGAGTAGGAGAGGGAGAAGCAAGCTTCCCACCAAGCAGGGAGCCTGATGTGGGGCTCGATCCCAGAAGTCTCGGATCATGACCTGAGCCAAGAGTGTAACAACTTAGACTGAGCTTAACAACTGAGCCACCCAGGTGCCCCTTCTGCCCACTTCTTGACTGGATTATTTGTTCTTTGGGTGTTGAGTTTGATAAGTTCTTTATAGAATTTGGATACTAGCCCTTTATCTGATACGTCATTTGCAAATATCTTCTCCCATTCTGTCAGTTGTGTTTTGGTTTTGCTGACTGTTTCTTTTGCTGTGATTCATATTTGAAGCAGTTACTCACCATCTTTTTCTGGTGTTTCTGCATTGCTGTCAATCTTTCCAGGTGATCTGTATTTTTTATTTTTAGGTAGATAGTGATAATTCCATTTTTCTTGAACTTCTCTTTTAAATTTTCCTTGTTCCTTAAACTACATACTTTAGAAGGTATATACTACTACACAGAATAAGTATCTACTTATATAATGTCTAGATACATAGATCAAAATATAAATACTAATATATGTGTCGCCACAGTTTTTTCTATTGACTTTGTGCTCGTTTCTTGATTTTATCAGATCTAAGATCTTACTTCACCCACCCCAAAACCACCTCTTAAACCCCTATATCATTTCTTGATTTTTGTTTGAGTGTATTTGATTAATTTTTGATTAACTTACTGTTCCTCAAACGTTTTAATGTTGCTTTTCTAAATCTTGAAGTTAGAAGTTGCTTAATTCAAAGGTATGAATTTCTTTCAGTTTTAGCCATTCTCTGTATTACAGTAATCTTATTGTCAGTATTTCCTAAATAGCTTATAATTAAAGTTTTTATTTTTCCCTTCCTGAAAAGTTTGGGTGTTAAAAATATACTTTTATTTCTTAGTTCTACCTTTATTGGTAGAAAGTAGTAATTTCTACCTTTGAAAATATATGCAGGTCTTATTATTGCCATAGAATATAACCAGTTTTGGTAAATGTTCCATAATCTTTGGAAAATAAGGTGGATTCTTGGCAAGTTAAAAAAAAACTTTTATTCATAATGATGTATTATATTTGAAATCTTCATATATTATTTACATGTATTTTTTTCTGCTTGTTCTATCAACAGAGAATGGTATATTAAATTTTCTTAACTCTTTTGTGTTGGCTGACAATTTCCTTCTTTAATTCTGACAGGTTTTGATTACTGTATTTCAATTCGATGCTATTCTCTACTTGAAAGTTCATGACTCATATATTTAATGTCCTTACTGTTTTTAACTTAACAATATAATTACTTTTTCCCCTTTTTCCTTTGATTTAAATTCTACTTGAATAATTTTGCCAACCAATTTTTTCCTCCGATACATCTTTATAAATTATTGTACTTGAATATTGGTCCCCCAACCGTCACATCTGTAATTTTTTTCTTTTAATAGGAAATTGCATTCATTTGCATTTATTCAGATTGCTGGTGAAGTTGAGTCTCCTTAGAGTAATTTTCATGATTTTTCTTTTATTTTTTGTTCATTTTTTCCCCTTTCTATATCTTTATTATGTGTCCCTCAGACATAAACACACATACATGTTTTTGCTTTTCTTTTACTACAGTGATTGCTTTGATTGTTTTAAGGAGAGGGTAAAGAATCATCTGTTGTCATTATAATAGTCACCTTAACAGTACACCAATGTTGAGTTCCTAATGATAAGCTCCCTTGGATTGGAAAGGCACCCTGGAGTTGCTGAGGAGATCTTCTATAAGAGGTTAGATGAGGAACACATTCGTCTGGAAGGATGTGTTTCTGAGTCTAGGAGGAGGTAGCCTAGACACTGTTCTGCATTGGCACTTCCAAAACGAGTGGGGATAGCTTTCTGGAAGTTGGTTTTACAAACCCAGGCAGCAGAGCTATAACCCTACCAACTGAAGCCAGGAGTACCCTTGTCCAGTCATGCCTTGATCATGCTTTTGGAAAAATCAAGAGAGTTGGTGCAGTGATGCCTCTCAGTGATGGGGGGAGAATTCTTTACAGACTGTGAATAACCACTCTTCGATAGTAACACCTTGTAGAAGTGAGGAAGGGATATCCGTGATCAGTACACCTCACTTCAAGGCATTCTCTGTTAGGTATGTATTAGACTAACCTTCTTGGGTGTGAGTAAAGCCCTGAAGTTTATAGATTACTGGAGAGATCAGAGTCTCAAAAGGGAACTGTGGAATCTCCTGACAATGGGGCATTTGTTGGTTAGAGCAGTTGGGAAAGAAATGGATGAAACTGCATTTAAACTCCTAGTTGTGTAAAGGTTAAATTGTAATTCATTCTAGTTATGGCTACTTCTAATTAAACTGAAGTTACATAAATTTACTAAGATCAATTCTAAAATTTAAAAAATTGATTATGATGGGGTACATGGCTGGCTCAGTATCTCAGGGTCATGTTGAGTTTGGAGCCTACAAAACATAAATAATGCACTATATAAGGTATGAATTTTAAAGCCATACATTTAGCATTTTAAAGTCATATTGACAAAAAATTCATTGCTACTTTGTTTAGTTTTATTGTACTTACTTAAGCCTCATATAATAATCATTCCCTTCTGAAACTAATTATTTGGCTTTATCTCTGGAGTGATGCTATATATCTTCAAGTAAGTTATTTTTCAAGAAGAATATTTTGGGTGTTAGACAAGTAGAATCTTTCTTCCTGTTTATTTATAGATGAAATCTTTTTATTCTTGAAATGGTCGTGAAAGTTTTTTTTTTTTGTCTCTACTTTATATAATACTTAAGGTACTTGGTACTTACAGTACTTTGTTGTACTTAAAAAGCCTGTTCATTTGGCAAATTTGTATTCTTTTTTAACTTAGCAAAGTTTTCTTCTATTTTCTTCTGTTTCTGGCTTTTTTCCTTTTGTTTCTTAATTACTATCTTTGTCTTATTTTTATCTTCATCTTTTTTTGATCTTATTAGATATTTGACTTCCATGTCTTTCATCACATTAATATTTTTTTGGTATCATGAATTTTTTGAATTTGTCACATATGTTAATTTGTGTATCTAACTTGAGGTTTATTCCAGTGTTAAAAAAACTTCATAAAATTTTCACTAATTTCTGAAGATGTCTCACATATAAAAGATACACTTAAATCTTCTAGGCATAGTACCTCAGAATTCTTTAAAATACTTTTTGGTTTTTGGCTGTGTTAAGAGTGGTTTCCTGTGATTTCTTTTCAAAAGGTGATGCTCCTTTTTCTGTGCTTCAAATTTTGAGTATTTCCTGTTTCTCCAGTTGGGAGAAGCTCAGATGATTTCCTTATTTTCTTGAAGTTTCACTCTGTGGGATGCATTCTACCTCATACCATCCCTTCAGAGTCTGAGTCCTGCAGTACCACTTTGCTCTAGGTTAGGGCATGTAAGAGGAATGGAGTGAAGTCCTTAAGTTCTTCTTTAGGAAGCCTTCTCTCTCATGAGAGAAGCCATCAGCATTATCCTTTTTATCTGCCTTCTGTTACTTTTTGAAGATCACCAAGCAGAAATTCCTTGAGGGTTTTTTTGTTTTTATGGCACCAAAGGTGAAGTAAGAAAACTTCAATTTCTGGTCAGAACTTTTCCCCATTAAAAAAGCCACATGAAATACTCATCTAAATGGGAAAATAAGGTACAAGTACTTATTTGTAATATGTTATACATACAATATTTTATAATGTTATATATTGCATTACATTATATTTTATGTGCTGTATACACAACATAATCTACACACAATACATATTTTTTTACTTTATTTTTTCAGTGTTCCAAGATTCATTGTTTATGCCCCACACCCAGTGCTCCATGCAATATGTGCCCTTAATACCCACCACCAGGCTCACCCATCCCCACAACCCCCTCTCTTCCAAAACCCTCAGTTTGTTTCTGAGTCCAGAGTCTCTTATGTTTCATCTCCCTCCCTGATTTACCTCAATTCACATTTCTTTTCTTTCTCCTACTGTCCTCCATGTAACTTATATTCCACAAGTTAGGGAAACCATATGATATCTGACTTTCTCTTCTTGGCTTATTTTACTCAGCTTAATCTCCTCCAGTCCGGTCCATGTTGCTACAAAAGTTGGGTATTCATTCTTTCTGATGGAGGTGTAATATTTCATTGTATATATGGACAATATCTTCTTTATCCATTTGTCTGCTGAAGGGCATCTTGGCTGTTTGCACAGTTTGGTGATTTTGGCCATTGTTGCAATAAACATTGGGATACATATGGCCCTTCCTTTCACTACATCTGTATCTTTGTGGTAAATACCTATTACTGCAATTGCAGGGTCATCCTATGGTAGGTCTATTTTTAATTTTTTAAAGAATCTGCACTGTTTTCCAAAGCAGCTGCACCAACTTGCATTCCCACCAACAGTGTAAGAGGGTTCCCTTTTCTCCACAGGCTCTCCAACACTTGTTATTTCCTGTCCTGTTAATTTTGGCCATTCTGACCGGTGTAAGGTGGTATCTCAGTGTGGTTTTGATTTGAATTTCCCGGATAGCTAGTGATGACAAACATTTTTTCATTATACACATAATGTAATTTGTAAAAATCTGAAACCATTTGATAATCTCTAGCCATGATCCTGTCCATACTGTTTATTCCAGATATTGCTTAATTTCTTTAAGACCCCAGAATACTGAGCATACTAAGACAATCCAATATGACCTCACCCAGCTTCCCTTGCTCTACATCCCAACTTGAACTCTGTGATCATTCATTTGTCCTCACACCCAACTAAGAGATCTCTGTCAATTCCCACATTTGTCTTTCTCTTGATTTTTGATTCATCAGTTACCTTTTGCTTCTCCTGAAACCTAACTTAGTACTCCTTTTCTTAAGATGGAATATTTATTTGCTTAAATCCTTCCTTTGAGAAAGCAGTGTGTATGTGATGCTTCCTCTTCATCCCCCAACCTGCAGGTTTTTCCTACTAAAATAATTTTTCTGAAAGAAACTTAATCTAGGAGTCTTTAACTTTTTCTTCATGGTCTTCCATCTATGAAATTGAGTCTTCTTTCCATATCTTAGAAACCCTTGCCAGCCTGGAGGTCTAGGTTTATCCTGCTGCTTCTCCATACCTGTGATCAATTCTTCTCCAGTTTTACTAGCTTTTCAGATTCTTCCTTCTTTCTAAGGTTTCTGGTGCTTCTGTGAATTTTTACATATTTTCCTCCATGAATTCATCCATTCTGGAAAATTTAGTAATGACTTTTGAATCTCCACCTTTCATTTTGAGCACTTCTTCCTGAGATTCCAGCATGTCCCTCAACCACCTGATAGACAATACCTCCCAGACTCTTAATTTGGATGCTTAGGATCTTAGAATTCTTTTCTCTTTCTTCCCATGGGAATAACAAGTAACAAGATTCTATCAGGTTTTGGAAATGTCTTCTGTGTTTTGGACATCCTTTAATTATACCATCTTCTCTACCTTGAGTCTCCTCTCTTCATACTGAAAGCCACCTTATATAGTACTCTTTCATCATAGGCAGTGATGGACTTCACCTCTTGTCATTGATTTCTTGTAAGGAATATTATGGATAAGCCTATCCAATGCCAATTTCTGTTTTAAACAAACATTCTGAAGGCTCTGTTAATATTCACATATGGTATAAAAGTGTTGCAGTGTAGAAATACCTGATAGTGTGATAATCGTATATCTGTTCCTTTCCACTCCAGGATAGTAATGTTGTAAGTGTGTAAGAAGTACAAAGAGGTGACCTTAATATTTTTATTTTTAGGGGTGCCTGAGTGGATCAGTTGGTTAAGTGACTGCTTTTGGCTCAGGTCATGATCCTGGTGACCTGGGATCAAGCCCCACATTGGGCTTCCTGCTCGGCGGGAAGCCTGCTTCTCCCTCTCTGTCCCTCTGCTTGTGTTCCCTCTCTGGCTGTGTTTCTCTCTGTCAAATAAATAAATCTTTAAAAAAATATTTTTATTTTTAATCACTCCCAGGGAACTGTATTCTGAGATTTACTTAACCCTTGTGATGGATCAAAAATGAAAAATGACACTCAACATCTTTCAAATGAGTTATGCAGTTCATTGTAACATCCCTTTATTACTGGCAAATTATCCAGTTGGTAATTTTGATTAAAACTCTGGTACACGACAGAAGTATTTGAAATATTTACTTAAAACATACTTTTACAACCAATAGATAAAGTGAATTAAGGGATTTAAGATGTCATGATACAGATTCTCTTTCAGTTTGGGCGCTAGGTTTGGGAGCTCCTCCACCAGACTCATGGCTCAGTGATCACACTGCAGCACACAGGGTCCAGCAGTATTGTCTGGTCTGCGATGGAGCTGACCTGTGCACAACACACAAGGGTTTATGATGTGCTTCTGTATTTCTATTTTACAGTCTTTTTTTTTTTTTAAAATATTTTATTTATTTGACAGAGAGAAACACAGCCAGAGAGGGAACACAAGCAGGGGGAGTGAGAGAGGGAGAAGCAGGCTTCCCGCCGAGCAGGGAGCCCGATGTGGGGCTCGATCCCGGGTCTCCGGGATCATGACCTGAGCCGAAGGCAGTTGCTTAACCAACTGAGCCACCCAGGCACCCCTATTTTACAGTCTTTGCAGTAATTTGGAGATGGGTAGAGTCTGTTGTACTAGTGTCACTTAATAGCCAAAGAAAAAAGAGGGTTGGAGAGGTTGAGTGGATGGAGAAAGTGACACAGCTAGGAAGTTTCAGATTTTGGTTTCACATTCTGGTCTCTGACTCTCCACGATCAGTGTTTCTCCCTTACACGATATTATCTCAGAATTGCATGTATAAGACATACCTGTCTTTTTTTTTTTTTTTTTTTTTCGAGTTCCCTCTCTAATTTGGATATGAGCCTATCACTGTTAGTGGTCTATTACTTTGTATTCCTAGGGACCATCACAGCCACAGTGAGCAGAATTGCCCACTACATTAGTATTTGATAAAACAATCAATACATATCACTGGTAACATCTGCTGAGTGTTGGCTTGTTTCAGATGCTAACACTGATACTACTTTGTTTCACATGTTAATCAATTTATTAACTCCTTTGATCCTTGCAGTCTCCTTATGAGTTAGGTATGGTGGTTATTACTTCTTTTCTGTAGTGGAAGAAACTGTCAGCCAAAAGTGACATATTACACCCACAGCCAGTAAATGGTAGAGCGGGTATGGAGACCCAGTGCTGATCTAGTCACTATGTTCTACTGTCTTTCAGCATTTGAGTCCATTTTATACAAATCAGGCAATAATGGTGTGGTGGTTTAAAAACATGATTACAAATTATTTCACAATTATTCCATGGAAAATTGTGACGTTAAATCCTCTGTTAAATCTGGGGAGTTGGAAAGTGACATGGTGTGGCTTCCAACTCTGGGCTATAAATGGCCGTGCAGCTTCTCTCTTGTTACATGAACAGCTGTGAAGAGAGCCCTGAATGGTTCTGAAAGTCTTCTAACTCAAGGATGCCAAACTGAAGAAACCCAAGTCTTGCAGAAAATACCTGTGTAGGCACTTCTAGTTAATTGTCCAAGCTGATGTTAGCTCTATAGATTGAGTCAGCACTGATGGCAGATGTTTAAATAAAGAAGCCTCCAGAAGATTGCTTTCCTAGGTGTGTGCATCACTACCGGTCATTCTAGTATTGCTGGCTAAGGCCCAAGACAATGTATATTCTTCTGTATTCTCAATTCACAGAATCTGTGAGCATAACGAACAGTTGTTGTTTTATGCCTCTACGATAACCAGAATAATGGGATTTAATCATAGTTAAATAAACACACCCATATCCTGAAGCTACTTGCTCTCTGATAATATTATTCCAGGGCTGTTGAGTTGAATCAATCAGATGTCATATTTTACACACACCACCCCAGAGGGTGCTGTGCATTAAGCTGACAAAAGTGTTTCAAGGGATTGGCCTGTTGCAGAGCTCTTTGCTTCCAGGAAAGCCACAGGAATATGGAATCTCTTGTTGATGTTCTGCTGAGCTCAGTGGGTTGCATGTTTGTTATTGGCTTCCTGCCCAAGAAGTCTTGGCAATCATGTCACTCCCTCCCTGATGATTTTGCAACTGGGTATGAATTACGGCTGCTGTACTTAGGTTTTATTCTCCACATAACTGGTGGATTGGCTAGCTTTCTTGACTCTCTAGGTCTCTCTCCACCCCAGATTTGTCGAGGACAGGCTTGAATTAAAGAAATTAAAGAATGGCTAATTTAGGTCAGGCTCTCTTCTGAAGCTAGGATACATTCTCTTGGTTTTGTTCTTTGCATATTCTACTATAGACTGAAGATCAGTTCTTCCATGTTCTAGGCATCACTAAAAATGAATATGTGAACTCTGGACACATAAAAGACATCAAAGGACCTTATTGCTACTGTGTATGAGTAATTGCAGTTGTGATGTGTTCTGAGCCAAAATTGCTATTTGAACCATTCATTTGTTCATCTGTTGAGAAATGATTGAGGTCTACATGCAAGGCATTCTGCCAGATTTAATGAATGTACACCGGCATTCATTCCTTTTTTTTTTTTTTTAACTTTTATCTTTTCACTACCTGTACTCTGGAATGTTGTGACCTTATCCACAGTCTCCCTGACACAATTCAGGGTCTCAATTCATATTTGTGAAATTACCATAAAAGTGATGTTTTTCTTTGGAGAGTGTTTATTCATGAAGTTCTTCCTTATGTTTTCATCTTCTATGTTTCCTTCCTTCCTCTAAGCTCCAGGAGCCTGAAATTTATACTTCTTGTACTATAGAATTTGGGTTTTCTATTACATTTTTCTGTGTTCTGGCTTAATAAGGGCCTTAGCACCCACTAAATGTTTTTTAGGTGGTGACACATGAAGCGTTTGTTGTTGGACAAGCCCTTTATCTCTTTAGACCTCACTTTTCTGTAAAATAAGGGATTTGAATTAGGTAAGTGGGTTTCAGCCAGCATGTCAAGAACCTCTGGAACAGGATGGGCGGGGGAGGCACTTACAGTTTCTTTTTTTAAAGATTTTATTTATTTATTTGACAGAGAAACACAGCTAGAGAGGGAACACAAGCAGGGGGAGTGAGAGAGTACCGGGAGCCGCCCCGGCATTGGTCGGTCAGGGTTCCCTGAAGGTAGTGACAGAGTCGGTGATATGAGGAGACCAGACGCGAAGAGTGGTGGGCAGCTCCTGCTGTCTCCTCCTCTCCCGAAGACTGTGTCTTCAGGGTTCTTTATTTAAAGCTTTTTAGTTACAGATCATCTCAAGAGAAGGGTGTATGATAAGAGAGATTTGTAAGAGCTTACACAGACTTCTTTTAGGTTTCCAATCATAAATTTCCCAAGACATTGGCTCCCGTTCAGGTGCCATAAACTTAGGACAGAGCATCCCTAATTGTGGGTGGAAACAGACCTTGGTCCACTGGCAGTCACATCAATCTAACTTTAGGCAAACAGTTGGTTCTTTCTCTCTTGTTCTCTCTGCTTCTCTGTTTCTCTCTCTGTTGCTGTCTCTCTCTGTCTCAGTCTCTCTGTCTCTCTATCTCTTGCTCTCTGTCTTTCACTTCGCTCTCTCTTCCTTTGCCTCTCTCTGCGCAGGCTCTCTGTCTTTCTCTCTGTGTCTGTGTCTCTGTCTCTCAGACTCTCAGTCTCATGGCTTTGTCTCTTCGCTCTGCTCTTCCTTCTTCCTCTCTCAGTCTCCCTCTCTATATTTGACTGTCAAGGGTCCCAGTCTTTTATTATTCCCACGTGAGGAAGTTGGGTGGTGCAGTTAAATCTTTAACTGCTTTTGCACCCGCCCTAGAGACAGGATTAGTATTGTTACTGCAGGGTACAGAGTGATTGCTGAAACTCACAGAAGTTGAGACCATTGAGGCAGAGGGATCAAGAAATACAGATAAGAGATACAGAGATATGATTACCGGGAGGAGGATTAAATGGAACTATATGTCTTGAATAAGCACACCAAGGACATATTGCCCTGACCCACAGGGTAAGTGGCTTTTCGGATTCTAGGCAGGGAAAGCCCCTCTGGGCTCTCATTCACATTCACAGGTACCTCCACCAGAATTTCTGGTGGCTTGGGCATGGAGGGAAGGGCGGATCATGCACTGTCCCCGACAAGAGAGGGAGAAGCAGGCTTCCCGCCGAGCAGGGAGCCCGATGTGGGGCTCGATCCCGGGTCTCCAGGATGATGGCCTGAGCTGAAAGCAGTCGCTTAACCAACTGAGCCACCCAGGCGCCCCACTTACAGTTTCTAAGACCTTGCCAGTTACATTAAAAATATAATTTTTAAGAAACAAGAGGGGGTCTTCACACAGGCTGCTGAGGGTTACTTACCTGTTGGCAAGCTGTGAGTAGCCAGCAGCCTGTTGTTGTATAGAACACAAGGTAAAAATGTTTTAACAATCATTTTAAAAAAGTAAAATCCAAGCAACAAACCAAGAAGAGTGTGTAACAGATGATACTGTGACCTGCAGTGCCTCATATGTTTCCCTAAAATAGTCCTCCATCTCTTTATAGGAAAGTTTGTGGCCACCGAATGTAGAGCAAGGATGGCATGCACATGGCTTACGCGGGGTGGTCTAATCTACCATGCCCATGGCAGACACCTTTATTGGGTTACAGAATCATTCTTCATCTGCTTTTAGAATCCCAATCAGGTCAGTACTCCTGAATGTTAATACTAATCTAGTGAAGTTGGTGTTTTACCTCAAGTTTTCATTGGATAGAATATCCATCCTCAGAAGGAAGACTTTTGAAGCAGTCTCTGTGAGTTCTTCCAGTCATCTTTCTAACCTTGAAGTGCATTCTAGCGACTTCCTCTACCAACATCTGTGTGTCTTGTGGCCTAGGGCTTTCTCCAAAGTCACCGAAGGTGCCACTGCTCCTTCTCGCAGGCCAGAAATGCCAAGGAATTAACTCCCCTGGAAGAGCTGCTTTAGGTAGATGTACAAATACTTCAGCTCTCTTGCTTTTTGGATAGGATAATTTTGAGGCATCTTCAACAAAATCTTCAAATTTCCCCATGAGGTTAAGTTACATTTGCTGATTGTGGTAGTGGGCTAAACAATGCATATCTACTAGCTCTCTTCCCTTTTCTGTGATAGTATTCTCTTTCCTACTAATGTTCTTTCCATCTCCCCAATAAACCACTTGCATCCCAATCCTTTGAGTGTGCTTCTGGGGGACCCTAAATGAAGACTTATTTCAAACATACTCTTCTATTCAAGCAATGCTTTTACAAAAGCGTCTAACTTAAAGCATCATGAGCTTTACTTGCAAGCCCTCGAAATTGCTGGCTATAGTTACTCATTTTGAGGGCAGCTCAGTTTTGTGTGGTCTGATGTCTCTATTGTCAACGCTGACATTATGGATGGGTCAACCAGTTAATTTTCTGATTGGTTACTGGGAGCTTTCAGCTGATTTCGCTAGACTCCTATTAGTGAAGAAACTTCCTGGGTGCCCTTATAATGGAAAATTCACAACCAATAAACAATTGAATCTTCAAATTTACATTGGCCAGGCAGGTTGCTATACCAAGCTCTAATAATAACTCCATTTTTTCTCACACTCTGACAGAAAATGCAGGCAGCTGTGGCCAATTATGCTGAGTGCAGCAAACTCAAACTTATTAAAGGTAGGAAACAGGCCATTTCAGGATGTGAAAAACTGAACATAATCTGAAGATAATTTCTCAAGTGTATGGTTTAGTTGCTGTTTTTATTCCATTTCTTAAACCAGCATTAAGTTTTCAGTTCCCGATGTAGGGCAGGGAGCCTGGACTTAGTTAATACATAAAAGTCAGAATGCAAATATATGGGCTGAATTTCTGGACAAACCAACAACTAAATTGAATGATGCATACAAATTATTTGTTACATTTAGTGTTCCAAAAATGCAATTAATAGTGCCCCCTTGTGAGAGGAATTTTGAGGAAAGTTTGTTTTGGGCTTTGTAATCTAAAATCAAGGTAAGGAAAAAAACAAGATGGTAGAGCATTGTAATTAATTGGCTCATGGGTCCGTATGACATTTTGGAGCAGTGTTTTAAGAAATGGCTTTCATGATATTGAGAAAAAAAATTCATTTTTTTGTTAAGTGGAATGTTTGTTTGTTTGTTTTTTATCCCCCAAGTAACTTTTCTTCCTTTTACCACCTCTGGCTTCCCTGGAGAAGTTGATTCCATCAGTGACTTGTTTCATCACCATGATTCTGCCGATGTTTGCCAGGCTTTTAAATAGAGTTTTCCATGGTGTAACAGGGACCTGGTTTAACTTTTCTCCCTCTTATAATAGAAATAATTGATCCCTCTGCTTGTTATCTCTAATGAGAGCCAGCCAGGGATCAGTCTGTCTCCTCAGTCTTCTACTAATGGAATCTTTTCCAGTACCTTGTTGTATTTTACACCTGTTTGTGGAACAATACCCAGAAGACTTTCCATGTTGCCAAAAGCTTACCTTATTTTTCTATACAGCCTTCCTATTTACCAATCTCAATTAGTTCCTTTGTCATACTTACTCATGTGGCAATGTGTTACCCCTCAAATGAGCTATACAGCTGTTTTTAATTGCATATTCATTTAGTTGCTTATGTGACTTATGTCTTGGTTTCCCTACTAGCCTATATACCCCAAGAAAGCAGAAACCATATTGATCCATCTCTATATTTTCAGTGCCAAGTTTTTTCCTAAAATGGTATTGTTAAATGTTGCTAATGCATATTATATATATTTATCAGCATACTTACATTCATTAGTTTAGAATCATAATTATTCATTACTATGTTCCATGAATATACTTAGCCTTGGGGGATATATATAATATATACACATGCATATGTAATAGGTAAGGTATAATACAATACAACGTATAAAACATAATACAATAGAAATGTATAATACATATGCATTGCTATATACTATATAATATATATACATTACTATACACAACATAGTATGTATGCATACTATATAATGTATATGTAATACATGTGTAGTAAAACATACACATGTGTAGAAATACATGTGTATATGTATTTAGAGCAACTTAACCTAAATAGCCTTTTGTCTTTCAAAATGTCTGATATTCAAAAGTTTTCATCAAAAGGAATAAGAAGCTTGTTGGACTTTGTTGTCTAAATTATGTTTATTTTTAATTTTTTTAACAGATTGTTTGTTTTTTATTGTTTCAAACTGAGAATGTACAATGCACTGGCTACATTTATATTAGTTGCCATGGTTTCCAATACTTTAGAAATTGTCCAAGAAAGGAGTGGAATTTTTCTCACCATGCAAAGATGTTTTTTCCCCAACTTGTTTGTGCCCACGTAATGTACCAGTTTGAATCGTCTGCTTCTCTCTTCCCCATCTGTGCTGTTTGCAAAGGGTGGGGAGGAAAAAAAAAAGGCAGGTGGAAAGACAGTCTTCATTCCAGAAACAATTAGCTCAGAATTAGACAGCTTCCTGTATACGGAAGGTCTCTGTCTCCACAGTGCAGACTCCACATCTATAGTACATTTTACTTGGCTCGAATGACTCCTACAGCAAAGTGTAAGAGTTTTTGTGGAGAAGGTTTGGTGAAGGGCACTGGCTATCAAGAGGCAGCACCATCAGGACATACTAGCAGCTTCGTGGTTGTGGCTGCAGTTGTTGGTAGTTATTTTTTCTTTTGTGACCAATTGAAAGAATCTGCTTTAACAGGGATGACTGCCTTTGGTTCTGCTCTAATTGCTTATCTGTATTTTTATCTCAATTTACCCAAAAAGGAAAATGCATCTTTCTCTTGGGAAAGTGTTACTTATTCTGCATTCCCTGGCTTGTTTTCATTGCAGTTGCCTTACTGTGTCCTGGCATGACCCTCTGAATAATCATGTTCCTTTTCGGAACACTTCCTGTGCTCTTGGAACTGGGGTTCATAATAGTGTCAGTATTCACTTGACCTTCAAAATAACCCTGTAAAGTCGATGCTGTTACTATCCCTCATTTTATACACAAGAAAACGGCCAGAATACAGTGCATGGACTTGGGACTTGAAAACAGATCTTTCCATCAGACATTTCTTAACTCATTGACTTAAATGGACTGAATACTCACTATGATGTGGATAGTTTTCTAGCATTGACAATACATTACTGAACAAAGTAGATAAAATTCCTACTGTCATGGAACTTTTGTCCTATTGGTCTTGAAACCAGGTTGTGGTATTTCTCATAGGTCTTACTGAAACCAGAGAAATATTATGTCAGAAAACATTGGTATATCTCATTCTGTAAATTGTGGTCATACCCATGTCAGTAAGCTGGCTGGACTCTGTCAAGAGGAGGAAGGTGTAATAGAAAAGTCTGCAGTACTTGCTTAACCTTTTATTCTCTTCCCGAAGTGAGTTCCTGCCACAAGAATAGGCCCAAAGAATCTAGTCTTTTCTATGTCACATTATCCTCTTAAGCACCGTGGCCAAGTTGATGAGCTTTTACCTTGCCTAGATAAGATTTTTTTTTTTTTGCCTAGAATTTAGAATTAAAAATCATACTACATAATAACTACTGGTTGTTTGAAGAGAGATTTAAACGATTTTTGATTGTCATTCTTGGCTGTGTACACACAGGAATATGGAGACTTTGCATTGATAGAGAGAATGCTGGAAGAGGCAACAATTGATACCCATAGAGAAGCAGTACTACATAAGCACGTGATCCCAGAAAGGAGAAAACTCAGAGGGTACTTCCTTCATACAGCCCTTGAGTTTCTTTCTCAGTTTATGCTGGCAGGGAACTTGCCCATGAAATTTGGTACCAGGAGTGGTCCTAGAAGTAGCCTGCTGGGATGGAGTTTTGGAGGTGGATCCCTTGCCATCAGTTGGTCATGAAGACACTGACTGATGGCAGATGGACTTAGCAGCAACTGCTAGCTTGAAGTTGTAGTGCATATACTAAGTTGAGACTGTGGCCTGCAGTGAACCTATAGAGGATACAACTGGAAGGATGCTCCAACTTGTGCACTAATCCCAAGCATTTGAAAGCCCTAGGAAAATACTGTTTATAATGATGTTGTGCTGTCCACCATTGATACTTGGAAGAGGGGACAAGCTCAGGATAATCAATAAGCAAATGCAACTAAAGCATGAGGATCAAAGGGCCTCCTCTGAAGCTTTTAAAGGGAACTTAATCACCTGCTGCTGGAGGGCATAACCAGATGCTATAACTGGGAGATTGGAAAAACTTTAGAGGAGGTGGAATCTGAGCCTGTGTAGGTCTCCTATGTCAAAGCACAGTCAGTAAAGTGTGGTCCTGGAGTGGGGATGAAGATAACATATTTGAGCAACTTGAACTTGCAGGTGCACCTGACCCCTCTGAGCCTGTAGAGATGTTTCTTCTCTTTGTTGGAAGGTAGAACCTATTCCATCCATCTCCCCCATACCTTTTGCTTGAAGCTATCACAAAATCTCAAATGAAGCAAGTGCAAGTGCTTCATAAGATGATGTTAGTCTTCAGAGTCTGCTTCTTGCTCTTCCTCTCCTGGTTACCAGACCAGTAATGAAGGACAGATGTCAGGAAGAGCGTCTCTAAGGTGTCCTAGGAATTATATGCCAAAGGGGCCACATGACTTGACTATCATGCATTAACTGGAAGTGTAGAGTTGGAGTTCGAGGGTGCAGAATTGAGGTGGGGAGCATAATAAATTGAATGAGGAGAGCTGGTTGACTCATCTAGGTCACCTGATTGACACTGTGGCAGGACTCTGGAAGCTTGGCCTAGTAAGTTTCTGGGATAAGCCTTAGAAGCTCAAATAAATTGGTCCCACATTATGTGACAAAGATAGGGCAGAAAACCCATCAGTAAGCTCTATCTTCTGAGGGCCCTGAGCACACTCCATTTGTTAAGGGGATAACTACATAGCAGGGAGGTGAGTGCCAATGTTAGAGGTCCTTGAGAAGCTCAATGGGAAGCTGTCAGTGTAGACCAGAACTGACAGATGGACATGTTGGCACAGAACTGAGATTCCAGGGGCAGTAGGGATCATATGATTTGAGATGATCTGAGGCTGGAGAGCAGCATTTAATCATCAAAAGCAAAGTGAGCTTCAATATTTTATTCATTAATTGTGCTGTAAAGTTAGCACAAAGTTGGAAAGGCATCCAAGGGCCCCTGACCTATGAGAATTGATGAGATATCTAATAAAGTCCTCCCTCCATAAATCATGAGTTTCTAAATCTTTATTTCAAGCTTAGAGGTTGGGGTCTTGATAGAAGATGACCCCTTATCTAGCCAAAGACCTCTCCTGTCTCAGCCTTCCTCATTTTGGAAGGAGAGAAGAGAGACCTTTTTCCAGAATGGGTGCCTGGGCCTCCCAGAACGTTGTCAGATGAGAGATGGCAGGATGGCAGCACTTGGTGTGTCTCCTTAGAGTGAAAGGAGACCTCTTGGCTCAGTCCAAAGTAAGGGCCTTGAAAATACAACTGGAGCTTGTTTGTGTGGGAGTGAGGAGTGCTATCCTATGGCTGCCAGATGGCACTCGTTCCCACTGGCGAGGCACGTGGGCTGTCCCCAGTGGATTAGGCTGGGATCCAATGAGTCTGTGAATGAGTGTCCATGTTGGTCACTAAGGTGAGTCCCAATAAAAGAAGCATGTACTTTCATAGATGACTGGATGCCTTTAACGGTCTGGGTTCTCTCTGGGTACTGTAAGAGGCTCAGTTATTCTATAAGCACCATGTGTGAGAGAAACAAACTTAAGTTCAGTATAAGAAGAGAATGTATTAACTCACAGAATTCTGGGAAGGGTTGAGTATCACACATCACAAAGAAAGGAGGGTAAACAACCAAGTGATGAGAAGAAGTGGATCCAGGAATTCAAATACTGCTAAGTCTTAACCATTGGCTGTCCATTCTTTGTACCTTTTGCTTTTTTCTTATCTGAGATCTTTAAATATTCAGTCCGTTGACTCATCAGTAAAGCAGAAACAACTCTATCTGCCTCATGGGGTTGTTATGAGAATCAAATATGATAACATGTGCAAAGAAATAAAATACCACAGTAAATGTTAGCAGAGCCATTGGTGTAACAGTGCCAGTCACCATAATCTGCCACTGTCAGTTCATTTAATGTTGAGATTATGTCTTCGCACATTTAGATCTGTCTCTAGAGTAATGTCCACATGGGACTTAACATGTTATCAAAACTTCATATTTATTTCCTGAATCTTTATGTCATAAAATGCACTATCCATGCTTAAACATATAACTCATTCACTTAGAAAGTATTGCGTTTGGATGGGCACACACATGAACATAGTCACACACACAGGCACACACCTAGGTTTGCGTTATTCTCCCTGTAGCATGATTGTACTAGCAACTGCTCATGTATCTGATCCTGAGTCAGCATTTAGGTCATTGTGATCCCAGAGAACTCGGGTGAATTTTCATATGCTATCAATGCATGAAGTGTGGGAACATGCAACAAAAACCACAATTACCTAGGGTTTTCACTTCTGAAAATTCACTTAAGGCCAATATATTTGGGGTTTGTATTATTTAAAAACATGTTTTAGCTCTGTATTTCATTCAGCATATATAGATACATGCTTTCTAAGGATTTCTAAAATAACCCTTTTCCTTGTTATTTTCTGTTTTTCTGGTCCGTTGGACAGATCTTCCTAGCATACAGGAGAAAGGAAACACGTGTTAATTTTGTTCGCCTGGAGAAGGTGCTGGAACCTGTCTCCTGAGGGACACCTGCTCAGCTCTCGCTCTGGCCTGCAGCCACACCTTCCCCAGACTGGTTCATTTCTGCAGAACTAGCCATGGTTTTTCAATTCCCATGGAGTGAGTCCTGAAAACGACATTCTAGTTTCTGATGTCAGTTCCAGGAGGTTCATTTTCCCTCTTTACAGGGAGGATCTTTAACAAGGCATGGCCTCAGTAGACTGATTTGCAGGGAAGTGAGTTCTGTGTGTCACTGGAGGCAGACCAAGAGCAAGAACCTTCCTGTAGGAAAAGAAAGACCAACCATTCACTATTTGCTCACTTGCCATTTTGCCTTTTCTTGCTTACAAAGCTGTGGCAATACTAGTATTATATGACTGACAGCAGGGGAAGGCTTTTTCCAGAAATTGTGTATTGTCTCCTTTAAAACTGTCTCATAGTTAGGTGGTTTCCCAGTTTTCTTCCTCATTTGCTCCACCCCTTTGAAGGGTTGAAAGCATCTGTTACTTTATTTACCCTGGAACTGACAAGCTGCCAATTGTCCTAGCCTGAATTTTTAGAAAGCCAAGCCATGAAATGGGTACAATCTCAGTGACGCTCACTGAAGGAGAAAGGGGTATGAGGCAGGGAAGAACAAGGACAAATGAGCCAACATAAACCATATTACCTAGTGAGCAACAGCTTAGTATCAAGTGGGATTGATTGTTTCATTTTACAAGGTTGTCTTCATAGAAGTTTGTAGATTGCATCTTAGGACAATTCCTGCAAGGGAAGAAGGAACACATTTCTTTGCTCGCCCAGATTTCTGATGTCCCAAGGTTTCCCCCATGGGAAATTAATGCCTTCCTACTTCCCAGCGGTATCCATTACTTCCAGTTCCAAGAGAAAGGCCTGAGGGAAGAGAGGAACAGTATGCAGAGCACAGGTGTAACGTAAAGCTCTAGAACTGTGTCTGTGGCCAGTGAGGTCCAGTTGGTCGCAGTCAGCTGTGGCTGACACCAGTGGCCAGAAGATCTTACTATGTAAGTAACACATAACAGATACTGCGTACACACGGTAGTTTGCAAGGAGAACTTTTTCTTAAAGAGGTACTGTAATTGGCGTATGTGTACTTGGGGGATGATACTGCATGGTGGTTGAAAGAATGCACTTTCAGTCCAGCAAAGGGGATTCTAACAGCAGATGTGCCGCTCTCTGTGTGGTCTGGGGACACACAAATTCTCACCTGGGACATGAGGCCAAGAAGAGGATCTACTTGGTCTCATTTTGTAAGGATTAAGTACAATAATTTGTGTGTGACATATAAGAGAGTATCTGATCTCTGATAAGAACAACAACAAAAAAAGATAGATAGTATTAACATTTCCCCCCCTTTCTGGCATTATTTTGCATTTCTGTGACAATAAGACTTTATTTCCAGAGCTTTAATATAACCTCCCCCCCCCCAGATATGCACATGTTGGTTTAGGAGTTTGATTAGGATTGATTCTGGGTATAATTTGAGACCCTGAGATGGAAGAAGAAAATTAGGTTATCAGAGGGGAGCAGATAGAGACAGCACTGAATTTCAGGGATGGGTTACAGGGACAGGAATCTGTATTTAATAAGTTCTCAGTTGGTTGTGGTAGAGGCTATCCACAAGTCAGCTACTGGAAACTACTTTCATAGATGACAGCTACCTCTAACCACACACTTGAGCTTTATCAGTTACAACGATGGGATTTATGAGCTTTCAGGTGGTGTTTTTTTTTTTATAACTTCCCTAAGGTAAGTTAAAATCACACACACACACGGAAGTTTTCATGCTTTTTGTTTGTTTCTTGAGGGGTTGGACACAGGGTACAAAGGAAATAGTTTGAATGCCATAAATTGCTTGAGTTCAGTTATTCTGGGGCATGTATTAAAAAAAAATGATGAGTTTTCCCCCAAACTTCCTAACTCTCGTACACATTCATAGTAACCACAATTTTAAAAGTGTTCTGTATGGATTCAGCTCTCAGATATACTCTACAGAGTTAATCTGCTTTGTGAATTATGGATGCCAGTTTTGTCTCCACGGCCAGCATGCTGGGATAGCTGGCTTGCCTCCCCTCTGGGGAAAGCATGTGTTTGCCCAGGAAACAGTCGCTCAGTTTTTACACTGGCCTCAGCAAAACCTATTAGAAGACAAATCCAGTGATCCTGAAAAATTAAAATCCGACTTGAACACCTTCCAAAAGCAAGCTGAAAATCCTTTTGGATTATCCATGGTAGTGGATTATTCACACCACTGCTCTTCTATTAAGCAGTTATTGAGAGTTTGCCATGTCTCAAAACGGTCAGTGGGCACTGTTGAAAGTCAGCTGGCTATAACTCAGAACATGTTGCCGTGTTGGCCGTGTGAGGAACTGTGGTCAGACTCCCAGATCTGTGGTTCTCAAAGTGTGGTCTCCAACCAGCAGCAGTCTCAATAGGGAGCTTGTTAAAACTCAAGAAGATCCTTTGCTTTAAATAATCGGATAGGCACAATGAAAAAAAGTTGTAATACAGGAACTGCCTATGAGGTGGTAAGTCTTCAACTTCTGGAAGTATTTAAGTAGAGACTGGAGACATTGTCAGAATTTTAGAGGAGATTGTTTAGGTGAGGCTTTAGATGAGAAAGTCGCTCATGTTGTTGAACACACGAGTATTATTTGTTCCTATTGGCAGAAAGTGGGAGGTCAGAGTGTCTTACCCTGGTGGTGTAGTTTTGTCTCCTAGATAGTGCATGCAGCCACACTAGCACTTCTAGATCATTGCAAGTCTCTTCCAGAGTTTTGCTGAAGTAGCCACATGTACTCCAAAAAATGTGGTTAGGAAACAATTTTACAGATGAGTCTTACCTGGGATCAGAATTTCAGAGGATAAAGACTTAAAAAAAAAAGTAATGAAAACCCCCAAAATGGACTTTTCTCAGGGATGAGATAAAGGTGTTTCACTTGATGATTTAAATCCATGTATTCATTTTTATGACAGGAAGATAATTATTACTGACATAGTTAATGAAATTTTAGTCTGAATTGTTACTGTCAGGAATAGTAAGGAAATCACCTTTGTGAGTGCTGTGGAGGGTACACAGTACTTCCACACAACTCGGTATACTTTCTTCTTCTAGCGACTCTGAGCGTTTAGGATTATTTCATTTTTTGAAAGAAGAACCTGGTATTAGGGAGTGAAGTTGCTTATCTAGGATCACTATTCTTTCCCTGTGTCAGTGGTTCTTAAATATTTTTGCCTCAGGTCCCCAGTTACAGAGAACCCTAAAGATCTTTCATTTGTGGGGTTTATATCTATAGATACTAACCACTTTGTAATTGAAAACTGAGAAAATTTTAAGATAGTATTATTTCATTTCAAGTAACATGAATAGGGGTGTCTGGGTGCCTCTGTGGGTTAAGCATCTGACTCATGATTTTGGCTTAGGTCATGATCTCAGGGTCCTGGGATCAAACTCTGTGTCAGGTTCTACCCTCAGTGGGAAGTCTGCTGGAGATTGTCTCTTTCTTTCCTTCTGCCCCGTCCCCTGTGCATGCACACTCTCTTTCAAATAAGTCTTTAAAAAAGTAATATTAATAAACCGATCACACTCTAATTCAAATATGTATTTGTTATTTAAAAAATAATTTCTAAAACAAAAAAAGTGAGAGAATTTGTTTTAGCTCTCATCTTGTACACAGGTCCTTTTTGAGCATAATGCTGTTTCCCCCATATTTTGCTGTTTTTACTGGTTATATTGCTGTTTAAAATAGATCCCAGGGGCACATGAGTGACTCAGTTAAGTTCTGCCTTTGGCTCAGGTCACAACCTTGGGGTCCTGGCATCAAGCCTCACTTCAGCTCCCTGTTCAGTGGGGAGTCGTCTTTTCTCTCTCTCCCTCTCCCACTGCTTATGATTTCTCTCTCTTTCAAATAATCTTAAAAAAAACAATCAAATGACCCAATGCACCATGCTGCCTTGTATTCCTCATTTTAAAAAGGCTGTGATGTGCCCTATTGAGAACATGCCATGTGTTAGAAAAGCTGTATTCAGTTATGAGTTACACTGTTGGCTATGTGTTCAATGTTAGTGAATTAGCAGTACTCCTGAAATAAGATTTCTTTAAATAAAGGCACAAACAAAAGGTTACATATAGTGGCTAAAGTGGTGTAACCAGGGGCCCACAAGAATCTCATCCTGTACTTTTCCTAGGAGTAATGGTTTAATATTTGCTGGTTCTGTATTTGTAACTATTTGATAAAAATTAATTACCATGAATAATGAGAATTTACTGTGTCATTATCCTAGGACCTTCTCTGGTCAATAAGGATGCATTCATAACCCTGAATTCTGGGGCTAGCTCTCCTACAGACTTAAATATAAGACCAGGAGACCTTCCAAAGTAACTTGTCTGAGAAACAAAGATCTGGCCAATCTTCTTTCCTTTTATCCTGTGGTGATTTGAACTGTGTTCCCCAAAACAGTATGTTGAAGTTCTGTTTCCCAGTACTTGTGAAGATGACTCTGTTGTCTTTGAAGATATAATAGAAATAAGAAGAGACTATATTGGATTCAGGTGGCTCCCAAATCCATTAACTGGCATCATTATGTAGAGGAAAAATTGGGTGATATTGAGACACAAAAGAGCCCTAGTGGAAAGAACGCCATGTGCAAATGGAGGTGGAGACTGGATTTAGGATAGTACAAGTCCTCAAGAGCACCAAGGATTTCTGGCAAGCACCGGAAGCTAAGGCAGAGGCATGAAATACCTTCTTCCCCTGAAGGAACCCACCCTGTAAGACCCCTTGATTTTGGACTTCAGTCTTCCAGAATGTGGAGATAGTAAATTCCTATTTTAAACCAACCTGTTTGTGGTACTTCATTATAGTAATCCTATGAAAGGAATAGCCCTTTACCTGGAAGGTCCTGATGAGATTCTGCAGGAAAGAACTGCCAATAGATCTATGAGAAAAAGGATATTTGATCAAATGCATCGTGGTAGTTCACAATTGGCAACTCCTCTGCTAATTAACTGGGAATTCTAGCCTCCAGTTTTTAGATAGCGGGTGTCACTGAGAAGTAGGACACTGGAGAAGGAGCTCATGGGAAAGTTTCTGTGCGTGGCATTTCACACACTCAGATCAAATGCTGTTTAAAGGAGGAATGATAAATATTAATGTGGCACCTGCTTCAATTACTTTCAACTAGCAGGAGCTGACAGAGTGTGGCATACACACTGAGACCCTGAGGAAGCGGCTCTTCACACTGGCCAACTCACTTTAGTGAGCCGTCCTGGACCAGACTCAGTGCCTTTCCTAATTGGTCCTCTGAGGTGGCAGGGTTCACACCAGCCTGAAGGCCCTTGGTGACTGGAGGGCTGGTGGCTGGTCTCATGTTACACAGGAGTTCTATGCATCCCCTTATAGGTAGGCTCCTGGGGAGGGGAGCTGCTGACCAGATTTCTCTGTCTCATTCAGGTTTCTGGAGATGGGTGTATGGAAGGTTAGCTGCTTTGGAAACTCCCTCATTAGTTCCTTTGGAAGTGGAACAGCCACGTTTCCTTAGGATTTTCCCTGAGGTGGAGTTTGACTCATTTGCCTCTACTAGGCATGCTGAGATCCCTTGTTACCTTGGGAAAGGGTAGCTGCTCCCATCTGAAGAGTTAAGTTTGGAACTGACTACTGAGCACCACAGATATCATTTCATTTCTGGAGCTAGAGACCCTTACATGAGTCCTAAAACACACCCAAGCCACACTGGTCATTTTGTTGTGTCCATGGTGATGCAGAGATTTTTCTTGCTGTGGGGGTCACACGCTCCCATGAAGCTGGCAGGATAACTTCGAGGGGATGTAGCTTTCCCTTGCTCTGTGTTCTTGATGGGGGCATTAGGGTTTTAGAATCCTGCATAGGAATGGAATAAAATCAGGTAGGCAGCAGTAAGTACCAGTGCCTATGTCTGGGCCTGCCTCTGGCCACATGAATTATTTAGAAATGGCTCAAAGTCGCCCTCAGTGACAAACTTCACCAAGATATGGGGAGGACTGCTGATCTAGTCTCCAGAAGCTGCATGGAAAAAGGAGCATCTCAAGTGAAAAATTTCAGCTATAATTTTATAGAGGATTCTACACGTGCCAGCTGCTACATCAAGTGCTTAGTTACATTTAATTCTTGAAATTCTAGCAACTTTAAGATGAAACAACTATTATTACCATTCTTGTACATAGATGCCTAAGAATAGGAAAAATGGGGTAAAATTTCCAGGTAACAATTAGTGGGTCGTAGAGCCTGCCTCCAACTACTGGTCTACTTGACCCCATATTACTGGTCTGCTTAGACTCTGTACTCTGATCTTACTTCCTGAGTGAGTAACCCCTGATCAGAGCTTCAAACACATACATCTATACACACATACACATGTTCATACATACACACATTGTGTCAGAGCTTGAAATATACATACACATGTATGTGTACCCATACAGATATCTGTATGTTGGATACTTAGGTTAGAATGAAGTCTATGCTTAACAGAATACCAGTTCTGATAACTCCTGTAGACAGCCCAGTAGATGGACAGATCTCTAAGAACAGGGACAGTTTCTCTTTTACCCATGAGCGTGCACACAGAGAACAGGATAGTATGTGACACGAATGTATACTCCGTACATACTTGTTGAATGGATAAGTGAAAGGAATAAGTGGGCAGATGCAATTCTTCTGTTTATTGCAGTTTTGTGTCTTTTGTCAACTTTTTAATTACAGAACAGCCTCAGGAAATAGGCAGAATAAAAACCTTACCTTGCAGATAAGGAACTAGAACTTGTATTGTCCAATGGCTGGGGTTTGTGCTCTCCACTCCGTCTCTTTGATGTGTCAGAGCAGGGCAGGGATCTGTCAATCGTGGGTCCAGCTATTTCTCCATGCGATCTTGTTCTCATAGACCTGATTTGAGGTACTAGATAGATGTCACTGACTGCAACAGAACAGGCCAACAATGACATGAAAATCCCCAGAGTTTCTACCTTAACTCTTTAAAACTAGTGTAAACATGCTGAGATCCCTTGTTACCTTGGGAAAGGGTAGCTGCTCCCATCTGAAGAGTTAAGTTTGGAACTGACTACTGAGCACCACAGATATCATTTCATTTCTGGAGCTACAGACCCTTACACGAGTCCTAAAACACACCCAAGCCACACTGGTCATTTTGTTGTGTCCATGGTGATGCAGACATTTTTCTGTCATTTGACAAACTCTGATGACTCAAGCACTTTAAGGAATAAATCCCTGTTCAGTATTTTGGAAGAAGAATAAAACAAAAACATAAAAGCACACCTCAAGTGATTGATACAGAAAGATGCCTGAAAGCTCAAATACCTCATGATTTTTTTTTAACTTTACTCTCAGTTGTGAATGATACTGGAAATTAGTATTGTGTGAAAATTTAAATGTTAAATATGTATATTACTGCTCCCAGCTTTTCCTTTGTTCTGCATTATCCACAGGTAGATCAGACCATTCTCAACCCCATCTATGGGGAGTTTCTCCTGTAGCCACATGTAAAGGACCATGGTTCTGCATAACATTTAGGCAACCAGATGCCAAGAAGCTAAACAGGGTCTTGTGTACTTGCCAAATAGTATAACAAAGAGCCCAGAGATGGTAATGACCTACCAGAAACCACAATGACTATTTTGGACCTGTTAGCATTTTTTGCTTTCTCTGAAAAACTAATAATGGGTACATATTAATTATATTACTAGATAACAGAAAAGGCCGATAAACCTATTTCCCCATTTTCCAGAGCAGAGTTTCATCTCTTATAAGCTGCTTTTTGGGTCCATCACCAATTTTTGAAGTCCATCACCAGGGGTGGACTCTGAGTCCAGCTAATTTTTTGACGTATGTATCTGATCCTGTAGACTTTTGTCATTCCCTTCAGCTTTGGTTCCAAATCACAATCAAGTTTTTTTTTTTTTTTTTTTTTGTCATTGTAATGGTAATAATCTCTGTGTTTGTTGGGTCTTTTTTTTCTTTATTTGAGCTTGGAGTTCTTAAATTCTTATTATCAATAGTACCTTCTTCTTTCTCTTTATTTACAATGTCTGATGAGCTACTAAGATCGATAGATTTGGCTTCATAGATTCTCTTCTTTCTGTTTCTAGCATATCTCCTTGTAGAGTACATTCATTCTCCATTTACAGCTACTGAAATTAAAAACTTATCAAACTCATCTGAGAAGCCATCACCTTGAAGAACCTTCTGGAAGTACATCTTTGCCCAGTAAAGTTTGATATTGCCTTCTCTTGAGTTGCTACAGCATGCCTATTTCTTGTTAAACATGTATTCTGTGTCCATTTTATGATAGTGATCTGGGCCCAGTTTTGTTCTTTTTATTGGAATATGAGAAGCACCAGGCTCAGTCAAAGCCCTTCAAGGCTGGCAGGATACTACATCTATTAGCTTTGCTTGTGATGGATAGTCTGATAGAGAAACTTATATGAGTTCTATAGTCAGAACGGCTAGATTTGAATCCCAGCTTAGACACTTTGTCGTGTGACCTTAGACAGGTCACTTAACTGCTTTGAACTCAGGTTCTTTCATCTAACACAGAACAACAACTACCTTTGAAGTGTGTATTTTAATGTAAAGTGTTGCCTGCACATAGTATTTATTTGTTCAGTTCATTCACCTGATGTTTTTTGAGTACAACCTACTGTTATTGGTTCAAAAGATACAGCAGTGAAAGAGACAAGTTGCTTTGCCTTCACAGGGTATAGATTCTAGTGGGAGGAGCTAGAGGGCGGATGTTAGTCTGTTACGCAACAGTTTCTGTTTTCACTGAGATTTCCAAGTAGAAAAAGTCAAGTATCACATAGTTTCACTTGTGGTGCATAAAGGGGTAATATAGAGGACAGTAGAAGGAAAGTAAATGGGAAGTAGGGTAATTCAGGGAGAGAAATGAAACATGAGAGACTTTGGACACAGAAACAAACTGAGGGACTTGGAGGGAGGGGGTGGAGGGATGGGAGAGCCTGGTGGTGGGTACTGAGGGCACCTATTGCATGGAGCACTGGGTGTGGGGCATGGGCAGTGAATCTTGGAACACTGGAAAAATAAAATAAATTTAATGTAAAAAAAAAGAACAAGTCAGAGAAAGACAAAAAAAAATTTCCATTTTGATGTATATTTTCTCATGTTATATTGTTCATTAAAGATAGCAAATGCAATTCTGGATACAGACACTTGATAAATTCTTTTGAAATGGAACTTTTGGGTGAAGCACCAGGGTAATAAATACCATACTTCAAAGTGAAATGAGAAGTCACAATATACACAACTTAAAAGTGATATTGAAATCCACTTCCACATCTGTTAAAGCCCACTTTAGGAATAAGTGTAACTAAAAATCTGCCTCAAAGGTAAGAGAACAAAATTTTTTCCTTTTTAAATTTTTTATTTTTGCTCTTCCAATTTTATTAGTTTCTTGGGAAGATATAGCTCATGAAATGGTATCACTTGAGTGTCGTTTACATAATCATCATTACTTATAATTACTTGTTCTAGAATTTTGAAAGTGAATGCATGAAAAGAAAATATGGCATATATACATTTTACTTAGATTCACTCAACCAACACATAGTACCTCTCGTTTTTAATTCATCAGCTGTATACACTTTATAGATACAGGCTTCATTTTAGTCCTACTTTCACACTACTCAGTTTTGCTTTCATTGCAGTTTTGAGATGTAGTGTCTTCTAACAAAACTTATTTTCAGAGTATTTGGGATTCTTTGAATGTTACCCTAAACATGGGAAGGGTGGGTCTGCTGCATCCTTTTAAATTAAGAAAGAGGTGGGGTGCCTGGGTGGCTCAGTTGGTTAAGCGACTGCCTTCAGCTCAGGTCATGATCCCGGAGACCCGGGATCAAGTCCCACATCGGGCTCCTGCTCGGCGGGAGGGCTGCTTCTCCCTCTCTCACTCCCCTTGCTTGTGTTCCCTCTGTCTGTGTTTCTGTCTGTCAAATAAATAGAATCTTTTAAATAAATAAATACGTAAGTAGGTAGGTAGGTAGGTAGGTACTTGAAGGAGACCATTCAGAGTTAAGTAAGATTTCTTCTTAGTTTGGAGAACACTGAACACCTGAGTCTGATTCCTTCTGGAAAATCCAGAAAGTGAAAGATAATTTGGCCGGCTGCTGGGATAGTGGAGTGATGGAGCATTGAGTGGCCTGCAGCCCTCAATTTTGATGAGGAGTATAATACTTAAATGTTCCCCATGGATGTAGTATGCATGGAAACACAGGGGAAGTATGTATCTAAGAGGGCTGCAGGAAGACTGGACAGACATCAGAAGAAAGAACTTGAGGTATCGGTGGATATCTATGTCCAATAAAGGAGTAAGTAGACCTCTGTAGTTGAGATGTATTCATACTTGGCAGTAATCAAAATTGGGAAGTTGAGATACTTAAGAGTTTCCATTTATACATATATATGTATACAGAATATATGCATAATATATACGGAATAATTTGAGTGTGTACTAAAAGCCATGACAAGATAAGTTGGGACAAGTTAATAGAGACTGGCTAGGATAAAGCAGAAGTAACTTGGGAGTGGATGCTCAAGGGATGTCTCTGAGAGGAGGTAATAATAGATTGGCAGGAAGTAGGCAGGTGGGCTGTCTTCTGAATACTGAGACTGTTCTGTAGGAAAAGGGAACAGCAAATGCCAGGGCCAGTGGGTAGGAATGAGGTTGACATACTTCAGAAACCCAAAGGAAGGGGCACCTGGTTGGCTCAGTCAGTTAAGCGGCTGCCTTCGGCTCAGCTCATGATCCCAGGGTCCTGGGATGGAGCCCCACACTGGGCTCCCTGCTCGGCTGGGAGCCTGCTTCTCCCTCTGCCTGCTGCACCTCTGGCTTGCTCTCTCTCTCATTCTCTCTGAGGCATAAATAAAATCTTAAACAACAACAACAACAAACCCCAAAGAAAGCCAGTGCACAAAACTCTGAGTGGGGTGGTGAAAAAGTACTGACGCCATCAGAAAGAACTGTAGAGACAGATCAAGTAGGGCCTTGCAGGGCCTGATAAGAATCTTGGGCTTTATTTTTAGGCAAAAAGGAAGGCCCTAGATAATGTTAAGCAGGGCGTGACATGAAATGATTTACAGATGCAGGTGTGTGTGTGTGATTTACGTTTTAAAACTCCCTTTTATTGCTAAATGACAGAAAACTATGTACAATACGGGAGTAACAGAGTAATCAGAAACCTCTTGAGGGAGCTCAGACTTGAACTGGACTTGGGAGCATTTGGATTGGATTTAGAGAAGCTGGGGAGAAAGGATGGAAGCTGGTTGTTGGAGGAACATATATAGGTACAAGAGGCAGGAAAGTAGGACACAAAGCACAGTTTCCCTCTAGCAGTAGCAAAAAAATGGTCATTGGGTTCTAAGCTATAGGTTGGTTGTGGGATGGATGGGCAAACAAGGGATCAGAAGTGGGCAACAAGATATGGAGACCAACAAAACCACGTCAGGTGTCCAACTGTGATATATCCAGACAAAGGGAGCAAGTGAAAAGACAGATTGCAGGAGTAAGGGAGCTGGATAAAAAGATTCCAAATGATGGTGGGCTACAGAGCCTGAAAGAGTGTCTAACGGGATCAGATGTAGTAACAGGTTCTACCTTGTCTGTGGCTATTAATAGTATGGAGCCAAAGCAAAGCTATTATTGCTTGACTCTGGGCAGCTGTTGTCACCTTTATTGGCAGTTCTGTGATTAGAGGTCCTAAAATCTAAATGAGCCACTCTACAGCAACTTCTTGGCATTAGTCTGAGTTGTGCTTTTCTGTTTGTGGGATTATTCAACTGGCATCTGGTTCCACAACCAGACAGCTCAGTAAAACGAAGGGCCTTTCTAATTTTGCTCACTAATCTATCTCCAGCATAGTGCCAAGCATGTCATAGTTTCTCAAACATTTGCTGTGAATGAATGGTTAATGCTTCACCTTCTAAACATTTCATGAGTTTGTCTTGCCGCTTTCAAATCCAAACAGACTAGCACTCTTCTAGACTGTGAATGACACAAAGACACATACTTGAATTTCTTTGTTCATACATCCAAAAAGATGTGATTGGCACCTACTATTCATTACCCATTGTGAAAAACGTAAATTCATATAATGATAAGCAGGATCAACGTGCCTCCTATTTTTAAGGAACTTAACATTTAATGGAAGATATTAAGTATGCACAAGGTTATTTAATTACGGTTAAAATATGTGCTAAGGAGGAAAAACACAGATTTCTATGAGTAATAAAAACACATTTTCTACCCTCAGAGGCAAAAAATACCATAATATTGGAGGGAGAAAGGAACCATGATTTCGGTTTTTACCTGAAATCTGTATGGTACATAGAACAGGCCCATTCATAGTAATTAACTGCTTATGAGGGTAGAAAATCAAAGCTGATATATTGACAATACGTGCTAACCATGCTATTCAATGTGTTCTATCAAAATAGCCCTGAGGTCATGAAGTCCTTTTCCTTGTTGTCCCACAATTATGGTGGTCAGGGAGAGAATGAAGAGACTTTCCATGGGGTAGGGTATTAGACATTTCTCTTCCATCTGTCTACACACCTAGAGGTGTTGGTTCTTTCCCTGTGTCAGAAATCAGGCTGTTAAGTATAGATGTGCTGAAACTAAATGTGTGCAGAGAAAATGCCTCAGGTGATGATTAAAAGACTAGAGTCTCCTTAGAGATTTTAAATTGGACTAGATGGTCATCTACTTAAAAACACTGGAGTAATTCAGGGCTAAAAAGATAATTTAGAAACTAAGCAGACAAAAGTAGGAAAAGAGAAATACCTGGGTGAAGATTTGGTGAGTCCAGAAGAAAATTGTTTTGTTGCTTAGCTGACTAAGAAGTTATACTCCATAGGAATACAAGAAACTTCTTTGCTTGCATTTGCTGTTCCTTCTTCTTGGAATGCTTTGCTCCTGCCCCTTTCTTTATTTACCATATTTATTCATGTGAGATCTAGCTGAAGAGACTCTCCTCCATGACCTCTTGTATACTGGACCCTCCCATTTACTCTCTCATTGTCCTTTTATGTCCTTCATAACATCACAATGTGCACTTGTTTTGTTAATTGGTCTACTTTTAAGTTTATTTTGTATTTTTAATTACATTCTATCATAGGGAGAACCTCACTAAAATGTAAGCTTCATGAAGTCATCTATCTATTCTGTATTAACTTCAAACTCAAAAAGCAATTGCGTAGGCCAAAAGCCCTATGTAAGTATTTATGAAGGCAGGAAAGAATGTTGTTTGGGTATGGTGGGGATTATAAGGATGTCATTTTATGCTGGTGAAAATAGTTTGGATTTTCCATGCTTACAGAGAAAGAAACTCTTGAACTCTTTTCCTTATTTATTGCCTTATTTAAGTACTCTTAGTAGGTTTTGTGTGTGTGTATACCTGGGTGTACTTGTATTTTCTCCCCCCACCCTGCCAGCTTAATTAAGGTATAATGGACAAATAAAAGTTGTATGTATTTAAGAACAACATGGTGTCTTGGTACACATAAGCATTGTGGTATGATTATTACAATCAAGCCAGTTAATATCTCCGTCACCGCACATAGTTACAATTCTGTGTGCATATAACACTTAAGATCAACTATATGAAGCACATTTTAAGTCTACAGTCTAGTATTACTAACTTCACTCACCATTAGCTCTCAGTCATCTCACACAAACTGGATTTTTAAAGTTTTTTCCTATTTGAAATCTTCCAGTGCTTAAACTGAACCTGGCTGCCCATTTTTTCCCTCTTCTGATAAGAAGCTTCATGTATTTCATCTTCTAATTTGTTCCTCCTTAAACAATTCATCTCTCCATCCCTCTCTTGTGAGGAAGTAGGAGGAGCCCTAGACTGTGTATCGGGGAAAAAAAAGGTTAGTTATTGAAATTTTGGTCACAAAACCATCCTTAGATTTGTCACTTATAAAACGAACAAGTTGGAGTAGATGATAATGTAAAGTGCCTTCTAATTCTAAGATGTTATGATTCATAGGTGTTATTTTTAAATCTTTTATTCCTGCTTCCAACTAATCTTTTTAGAAGTCAGAATTGGACAACAGATGCTAAAAAAAGGGCGGGGGGCTTGGCTGAAGCTCAAGTTAAGTGGGAAGGTAATGTCAGTGTTAATTTAAGTCTTGACTTTGCTGACCTACTCATACAGGGAGCTCCGAATTCTAAATCACATGGAAATCTTACGAAAATTTGCTCATCTCCATTGAGATGCTCTGGAAACTCAGACATAGTTTTCAGAAGAAGCCATGACTTTGGCCAAAAAGAAAATGCTAAAGAATGACTTTTTCAAAAAGAATAATGTTTGAAGAAGGAAAAATCCAGATCTTTCGTGGTTGTTACCAGAATCCAACTTATACTGGAAGCCTTTTCCTTCTTAACAAAACACTTTTGCTATTGATGTAGATGGCAGAAAGACGCAGAAAGGACATTAATGAGGACAAGAGTATGCAGTATTTCAGGGCTTATACTCTGGACTTAGATCAGTGTTTGAACCCCTTAACTCCTCTATAACCTTAGGCATGTTCTGTAACATTGCGGAGTATTGTGTTCCTTATCTGTAAAATGTTGATAACAATAGTACTGTTAACCTAGTTTTTTGTTTTAAACACATCAAAAGTGTTGATCACATTGCCTGCTTCCTTATCAGTGCTCCATAAACATCAGCCATGACTCTGTTAATATACTTACAATTTCAAACCAATATTTGTAAACAGCATAGGTGATAAGATGTAGTAAAGAGTCTACCTATTATTGCCAACCTTCTTCTCAGCTTTACACGTGCACTATTTGTTGAAACTGCAAATGCTTGGAGAAGAAGGCATACTTAGCAAAAGTAACAGTGTGCTAGCAATTTCCAACCTATTATGAATTATTTTAAAATAGGGAAGAAAGAACTTTAAACTACTGGAATTCCCTCACCCAATCTGTTACCTAAAATTGTCTCCTTTACTTCTGGCATTAAAATGTATTCATTCCCTGTATTCAAATAGTGCTGAATAAAATATGGACTTAATATTCTCATCAGGTTCACTGGAGGATACGATAAGTATTTAAGGTCCCATGAGCCTTCAAAGAGCCGTACAATGGTTAAGAGCATGGGTTTCACATATAGACACACTATAAAATTCTGGCTTCCTTGACTCCTACCTACACGAACATGGGGAAATTATTAATTGTGAGCTTCATTTCTTGTGTGTAAAGTGGAATATCTTCTTTATATGCTTTTATGAAATGGTATAATGAATATAAGGTAATTCTTACAAAACAAAAAGCAGAATTACTAACATAAAAAGCACCTAATCGCTATGAACACTAAAACATGCTATGGTGTACAATTCAAAGACACCCCATTTAGATCATCCCATACTTAGAATTATGGACCTCTCTGTTCCCTTATTGAGTTAACTTAGGCTTATAGACAAGTCACTAACAACAAACTTCCAAATGTCAGTGGTTTAATACAATAAAATACTCTACCTTGTTGACCCAGAGTCTCTGTGGTTGCAGTGAGGCCTCAGACTTTTCTGTGGGTCCCAAGTGTGACGTGGACATCAGGGAGTTCTAGTAATGTCATTTACAACCACCTCCTTTCTAGTAGACCCATCGGTGTACATATTAAACACATCATGAAAGAGTTAGAGAAAATGCTGGCTTTTAAAGAAAGAGAAAATAAAATGGAAGAGGACATTTGTGGGGATGTTTTATCTTTCATGTTACTGTCAATTCATTATTTTGTAATTATCCAGATGGCTCACTTCTAATCTTGATTAGTAATAAAAGTGCTTTCATCATTTCCCAATATCTTCTGTAGGCACAGAATTCAGGAGTAGTGACAAATAAACCACATTGTGATTATTCGTGGCTTAAATATCTTGAAGTATCTTGAATCTATTCTCCTATAGTTATTATTTTGAACTACATCTAATAAAAATGTGAATGGTGATTCCAATGCTATTTTTATATTTTTCACTCCTCACCTATTTTTCCTATGAAATTTTAAAAGATTACAGATGTGATATTTTACTAGTAAATATTTCAGGACACATCTGTAACTGAAAAAAATTATGCTAACATCACCATCATGCCATTGTTGTATATAAAGATAACAATAATTCCCTAAAATTACCTAATTTCCAGTCCATGTTAAAATTTCTCTAATTATCTCATAAATACTGCCTTAAGTAAGGTTTTATTTAGTATTATTATTTTTAAAGACTTTATTTATTTGACAGAGAGAAGCACAGCTAGAGAGGGAACACAAGCAGCGGGGAGTGAGAGAGGGAGAAGCAGGCTTCCTGCGGATCGGGAAGCCGGATGTGGCATAATCCCAGGACTCCGGGATTATGACCTGAGCTGAAGGCAGAGGTTTCATGACTGAGCCACCCAGGTGCCCCTTAAATAAGGTTTTAAAGTCAAACTATAAACTGGGACCCTTTGTAATACTTTCTTGTTAGGTGTCCTTAGCCTGTTTTATCTGATAGGCTCTCATTTTCTTTTATCCCACTGATACCCTGGAGAAAAAAAATCACTTGTCATGTAGACTGTGGCACATGATGTACTTTCCTATTCCCTTATAGCTTGGCTTATTTTTCTTTCCTCCTATAAGCTTGTAGGTGGATAGCGAGATTTGATTAAATTTAATATTTACGCATTTGTGGTGTGTTTGTCTTTTATATGTACTTTGCTCAGGTATTTTTAGTAAAAGCTTCTTAATTTGAATAATGGTGGTGTAGACTTAATTTGGCTAATATTTTCGCTATTAATTATAAATGTCAAATATATGCAAGAGTTACTTAAAAACATGGCAGAGTGACACCATACAGGAAAAAATTTGAGTAAATGTGTGAAAAAAGGGACATAAGAGTTAGAGTCCATATTTAAATGGTTTTTCCCTAGTTGCAAGAATGGCAGACAGTTGAAAGAGGAATCCAGTGAAAGAGAAAAGTCAGAGGGTGGAAGCTTCAAAACCTGCATGTATGTTCTCAAAATTTTTGGTAGTTTCTAAGCTGGAGATAAATGGGGTGAGGCTTCAAGAAATTAAACTACAAGGGTGAAAGAAATGAAAATTGATCAGTTTGCTGGTGCTGTAAAGAGTTTGGGGTGCAAACCTCCTTGAGTTAGAATAGTAAACACCTTGGGCTTTTGAGTAAAATCCCTAAAAGGGTCATGCTTTTTTTAATTATTATTATTTATGTATTTATTTATTTGACAGAGATCACAAGTAGGCAGAGAGGCAGGCAGAGAGAGTGAAGGAAACAGGCTCCCTGCTGAGCAGAGAGCCCGACACGGGCCTCGATCCCAGGACCCTGAGATTATGACCTGAGCTGAAGGCAGAGGCTTTAACCCACTGAGCCACCAAGGCGCCCAAAGGGTCATGTTTTAAGATTAAGAACTACATGAGAAAAGTCAAGTCTATGGTCTAGGACTAAGGGAAAGTCCAAAGCAGACCTTCACCAAGAAAGTCTAATAACCACACTGTCGGAGGATTAATTTAATTAATTTAATTATCTCCTGGGATGAAACTCCACATGGTTCAAATGAACACAGATAATCTAGAGTACCTGCAATGCATCACTTATAATGTGTAGCACACAAAATTACTAGACAGAATAAAAGCCAACAATGGACTATGGGAGAGACAAACTATCAATAGAAGCAAATCCAGATTGTCTAATAATTTCAATATCTGGAATAAGACTTCAAAATAACAAAACATGCAACAATATCCGTATCAAAGTAAGGTATGTAGAGCACCTGGGTGGCTCAGTGGTTGAGTGACCCACTGTTGATCTCATCTCAGGTCTTGATCTTGGGGGTCCTGAGTTCAAACCCCATGTTGGGCTCCACACTGGGTGTGGAGCCTACATAAAACGAAAAACAAAAGTAAGGTATGTGACTATTAAGAGAGACAGGGAAATCCTAAGAAAACCAAGCAGAAATGGTAGAATTAAAAGTAAAACCTGAAATGAAAAAAAAGCAGTGATTGGGTTTAAGTGCATATTAAGAAATTTGGAAAAAAGGATCAGTGAGTTTATAAGGCAGTAGAAATTGTTAAAGCACAAAAGAAAACATTGGCAGAGAAACTCACAAAGCAGTGTCAATGATCCTGGAACATTAAGTGATTGAACATACATGTAATTGGACTTGAAAAAGAGAAAAAAGGGGAGTGGGGGAAGGAAGAATGGAACAGGAAAAAAATATAAAAAATCTTTAATAATCGAAAATGCAATGCACAGATCCAAAAAGCTCAAAAAGGAATAAATCCAAAGAGAACTGAACTTGAAAACATCACAAAGATCTGAAAATCTAGTAACATATTTTAACATCAGTCAAAGAAAAAAGTTGCATTTTATGCAAGAATTATGGTAAGAATTGTAACAGACATCCTAAGAAGCAAGAGACCAGAAGACATTGGGAGACCATCTTTAAAGTACTGAGTAAAATGAAGCAATAAGAAGGAAAACATTATGTAGAAATATTCAGAATATACAGTTGACTCTTGAACAAAGGGGGCTGTGGTTGCACTGACCTCTTGCCTAGTAGAAAATCTGTGTATGACTTTTGACTCTTCCAAAACTTAACTTCTGATAGTTTACTTTTCTCTTACGATAACAGTTGATTGACACATTTTGTATGCTGTATGTATATATAGTGTATTCTTAAAATGTAAGGTAGAGAAAATAAGGAAAGTATATGGAAGACAAAATACTGTGTCGTACAGTGCTGTATTGATGGAAAATATACATATAAATGCATTTGTGCAATTCAAACTTGTGTTGTTCAAGGGTCAACTGTATGTCCTAATCTTTCCAGAGATGTTGAGTGAGCTCTTTGTTTAAATTTTTAGTGTTTTTTTTTTTTGAATGCTATTAGTTTTCGAAAAGTGGGCTAAGATGTCATAGAATCAAACTAATGACAATGGATTTCCAATTCAGATATAAATGTATACATTAACTCATCTTTTATTTCATTGAACACATTGAGCACTACTACATGAACTTGATTGTGGTATTTATGCAGTTACTCATTTAAGGAGACTTGAAATGAACTAGTACAGAACCAGTTGTTTTGAATACCTACTATATGCACACACTAAGCTGGGCTCAGAGGATAAAGCAGTGGATGATGCAAGCATGGTTTCTGTGCCCATAGTCTTCTAAAGGGGGACATTCTATTACAGAAACTCTCCAAGGCCACTGAGAGAACTTCTATTCATTTTTTACAAAAAAAAAAAAAACAACAAAAAAAAACACCTTTCTCTAGAGACCTCTGGGAAAGAGAAGGAAATCCTAGCTATCAGCATAAGAAAAATGATAGCATCAACTGTGTCTTATTGGGACTTAATCTAATAACCATTTTAGAACCACAGTATGACATGATGAATTTGGTACTTGAATTTTTGCAGAAAGACTACAGTGGTACATAGCAATAGAAAAAATCTAGAGCAAATACCTTGGAAAACAGCTGAAAAAGAACACTGCTCACAACACAGTAATCTCCTGGGATAACAGATGGGCACTTAGTTTCCTGGGACATTCAGAGATTATCTGAAAAAAAATATGGTGGGGATACACTCATCATTCTGCTGCAAATAGACTGAATTCTCTGTTCATCTATCTGATTCCAATTTCTATCCTAAATATGAGCTAATTAGTCTAGCTTTTGGAAAAAAACATTTTTTTCCCAGTGCCCTGGTTTGTTTTTAAAAAGGTATGGACTTTTAGAATTGATACCTGGTGATATTTACAATGGTAGGGAAAAATTTTAGCTGTGATGAATGACTAGTTGGAATCAGCATCTGATGTTGCTTGTAATAATTTTACTTGGTGTGTGTGTGTCTGTGTATAGCACACTGGGGCTGAAATGATACATATTGTTTATAGAGGATAACTTGTACATATAGCTGACAAAAAATTATAAGTGCTTATACAAGCTGTGTTTATGTGAGAAAAGTACATTTTTTTTAAAGAGTTTATTTATTTGACAGAGAGAAACACAGCGAGAGAGGGAACACAAGCAGGGGGAGTGAGAGAGGGAGAAACAGGCTTCCCGCCAAGCAGGGAGCCCGATGTGGGACTCGATCCCGGGTCTCTGGGATCATGACCTGAGCCGACGGCAGTCACTTAACCAACTGAGCCACCCAGGCACCTGAGAAAAGTACATTTAAAAAGATACACTTAAAGTCAGCTAGACCACCTAACATGTTAGGTTAGGGTAGATAATCAAAATCAGCCATAAAATCTGTGTTCAAGCATGATAGTTTGTCTCTCATGCAAAGTGAACTGAGGGCTCAGGATGATTCTGTAGAATATGTGCTCTCTGGGAGATCACTTGGAAACTCAGACCTCTTGAGGTATGACTATCTCAAGGTATATTCCTTTAAGCATGGAAAAGAGAAGAGAGAGGTTTTTTTTTTTTTTTATACAAAATGAAATTGTCTTGCCTCAAAAAGAGCATATATTGGTTGTGCTCACAAAGCGTTAGCAAGACATGGTCAGAATTGGTCCTGTGGCTCTTTTGCTATGGGTAACAATAAATGTTTGGCTAGAAAGAGAATTTTGTATACATGGGCCCTAGAAGTACAAACCATACATGATCTGTTCTCTATTAGAATGTAAGTTCCATGAAGTCGGGTGTTTTTGCCTATTGAGTACACAGCTGCTGTATCCTCCAAGCCTTGAATATTTTCTGGCACATAACAGATGCTCAGTGTATTAAATTAATGCAGACCAAAAAAATCATCCAGAAGTTATTTCCTCTAGGGGGGGGTCTTTTGGTATGACAAGCAGTTGGACTTCCTTTGAATGTGCTTTAGTAAGTAAACTGTACAATCATAATCCTGAACAGAAAGGAAGTTGGTTTGGCTAGATTACAGGCTCTGATTAAGCATATGACAACCTATAACCTAGATTGCTTTTAGGGTAAGTGACAGACTAATCAAGTAAGAGAGACTTAACATATTATTTAGTGTTGTGTTATATAATAAGAAAGTTGGATGAACAATGATCCTGGATTGCTCTACTGGCTTAGTAATTGTCAGAGACCCAGGTGTCCCCATCTTCGTATTCCATTATCATCAGTGTGCTGGCGAGGATCATGTAACAGTGGTCATGACATTCTTACCCAACAATGTGAAAATAAGAATGAGGTTGTCCTTAAAGTTGTCCTCCCATACCTCACTTTATCAGAATAGAAATGACTTCGAAGAACTCCCCCTGAAAGGCTTTGTTCTCTTTCTCAAGGGCTGTACCTACATCACATGCCATCATCACCCAGCTATGAGGGAGGGATGTGGGCTGGAGGTAAAAACTTAGAATCCTCACAGAAATGACATTTAAAGTCATGAGACTGGATGAGATCACCAATGAACTGGTGAACTGATGTTAACATAAAATGGAAATCATAAGAATTCTTCATTATTAAGAGTTGGGTGAAATGAGGTGCCAGTTAGTAGCTTGGTAACTTCAGGCAAGGTGCCTAACCTTTCCTAGCTTTCTTTCTTTGAACTCCAGGATGGGGATTATAGTTAGGTGGCCAGATAAGTAACCCACAACTCCTAAAGTTACCTGGGCTTATATTTGCAATGTAACATCAAGGTTATAAGGATTAAATAAAAACATGCATCTGGAATCTCCATACTGTTTTCCAAAGCAGCTGCACCAACTTGCATTCCCACCAACAATGTACCATATGACCCTGCAGTTGCACTAATGGGTATTTACCCCAAAGATACAGATGTAGTGAAAAGAAGGGCCATATGTACCCCAATGTTCATTGCAGCAATGTCCACAATTGCCAAACTGGAAAGAGCCAAGATGCCCTTCAACAGATGAATGGATGAAGAAGATGTGGTACATATATACAATGGAATATTATGCCTCCATCAGAAAGGATGAATACCCAACTTTTGTAGCAACATGGACTGGATTGGAAGAGGTTATGTGGAGTGAAATAAGCCAAATAGAGAAAGTCAAGTATCAGAAAGTCAAGTAAGTTTCACTTACTTGTGGTGCATAAGAAGTAATATAGAGGACAGTAGGAGAAAGAAAGGAAATGGGAAGTGGGGTAAATCAGGGAGGGAAACGAAACATGAGAAACTTTGGACTCAGAAACAAACTGAAGGTCTTGGAGGGGAGGGAGTGGGGGGATGGGAGAGCCTGGTGGTGGGTACTGAGGGCACATATTGCATGGAACACTGGGTGTGAGGCATAAACAATCTTGGAACACTGAAAATAAACATAAAAAAAACAGCAAAAAAATGATATGGTAACTTTGGGAAAAAACATGCATCTGTACACATTGTAAGTACTTGGTACATGTTAAATCCTTTTACATAAAGTATTTTATCTGTATAAATGAGAGTTACCAAGGATAATTATTTTCTCCTGCTTAATACCTTCAGTGACTTCCTTCTGCACTTTGAAGTCTATTTTCCTGTCACCACCATGGAACTCAGTGGTGTCCCACTGTCTGTATGTCCTCCTTTCATTTCACTCTTTCTTGGCTCTCTACTGATCAGATGGCTTTACTTTCCTCTCAGCTTGACCTTTAAATAGTCTCCTTTCTTACTCTAGGGCCTGACCTCCCTTTTCCTAGAATGTCTTCTTCAGGAACTTGTGAATTCTTCTTTGATCCTTTGAGATGTTCTTTTAAAATATATGTTAGTTGTAAAACTGGATGGCCCTTCTCAGGGACCTTAGAGCCATCTCTTTGAAATAGAAATCAGGAAGATGCCATTGCTACCTCCCAGTTTCTGTGGGAGGGTAGGAGCACTTTGTCCAAGTTGTAAAACTACCTCCTCTCATGAAAATAAGAGAAAGTTTATTGTTACTGTGGGTAAAGGCAATTAGTAAACACAGATGATGTACAACTCCCCCACCCCAGCTTTAAAAAATTTTTCTGTGCTTTGAGTAGTGTTAAGTTTAGACCACCTTGTGGTGTCTCTCTTCTCTTCTCTCACCTTGTGCAATGGCCTTGAATTATGTCAGTCTTACCTATTTAACTCTGTCTGGTGCAGTTTTTGCTTTGACACTATGCTCCTGCCGTTCTGGCCTTTCTGATCCTGGAGCACACAGAGCTTGTTCCCACTGCAAGGTGTTCACACGTTGTGTCCCCCTTACCAGGAGTTAGCTTTCCATGGGTATCTCCTATTCACTAATATAACAGCTCAGGTATCTCCCCCTTAGAGACCTTACACACTTTATCTTCCACTCCATGCAAGTCACTGAGTCATATCATCCTGTTTTATTATCTCCATACTCCTCTTTATCTGAAAGGTTAATTACGTATTATTTATTGGCATGGTTTTTTCTCCTCACCAGAGTTTGAGCTTCATGCAGCGGAGATCTTGTCTGTCTTGTCTACATGACTACATGCCCAGTGGCTAGTAGAATGTTTGATAAATTTTCACTGAAGTATAATACTTGTAGGCTCTGCCCCCCTTAAATTTTTATTTAAAAATAATTTCAACACTCATATTTTCTTTTATTGTCCACTCTGTCTAAATAGTAGTTTGACAATACTTTTGTCTCAGACCCATCGCTTGCTTTCTATATTGTTGAAAGTGAAGGAAGTACATTGAAGGCAAACTGACCTTGATTTTGATTTGGCAGTTTGTGACCTGTTTCTCCTGGTGTAGACACATGATTTGTAGTAGCAAGCGGCTGATGTCTGAGCAAGTGACACCAAGCTGAAGTTTTCTTGCTAGGTACTTGGCTCCAACTTTTAAGAAAGCAGTATGCACAATCACCTGAGTAGGTCTGTTCTTCAGTGCCAGGGAATCTTGGCCAAGTTCGGGCTCTGCACTGGTTATTTCTAGTCACATGAAGTGGAGAAAATAAGCAATTCTGTGCCCCCCATATACTTTATTTGGAACAGCTAAATGATTAACCAAGGTTAGACTTGCCTCACATTTTTTTTTCTCATTACTTAAAAAAAAATATATTCATATATATGGAGTTTTAAAAAATGCCCCAAATATGGCATGCTAGAGACATGGTTCTTGTTTGGCTTCATAATAATCAGAAAAATGAACTGTTTGGTGGTATCAATCACCATTAATAAATTCAGAGGCTGAAATCCAAAAGTAACGTCCATTGATTTGTTAAGTCACCGAGTTACATCTCTTACTCATTCCTGTCTCTGGTGTCCTGTTCACTGTCTCTTTCCATTGAGGCCAAGAAGAGAGTCAAGAACTTATCTAGGAAATGTGATTAATAGTGACATAGTTCAGAACAAAATCCTACTTTATTATCAGTAGCAGCTGTTGCTCTTAAGGTCTAGAGCTCCTGAATAATTGTTTCAGCTCATTGCATTTGTCCTTTGAAGGCACAGGGAAGCAGTTTGATAAGAAAAATCTTCCCCAGGGGACGCATGTATATTAGTTAAGGGAACATCAATAGAATGTCTTCACCTTTCACATCATTGGCATCTGGTAATCTCAGTAATGTTAATAAAAATCTCCTGGAGCAGGAGACTGCAGAAGATAAAGTGATGTTTCATGCAGAAAAAAAAAAGAGCAGAGAATAAAGAGCAGAAACTTTAGCAGGAGGAGGAAGCTGGAGCGTCTGAAAAGTTGGGGAACAGAGACAAGGAATCCAACATGACGGTGGCAGCTGCATCTTCCCTCAGTTGGTCAGAAATACAAGGGGACAGGAAATGTGAAGTGGTGAGTCCAAGGCAAGTGATGCCAGGGAAAGTGGCTATCTTCTTCTTTAGTTTAAGAGAGAAGTAGAGAAGGGAGTGGGAAATGATTAGAAAGTCTTAAGGGTGATGGAAATTCAATAGAGGAGAAACGAGGGCATAGGAATCATAAACAGAACACTTTTTATTTGTGATAAAGTGCAAAGGAGAAAAATCCAAACTGACTATCCAAGATTATACAGTATTGTTGCCCAAACTTTGCTTTTGTTGCTGATGGGGCCACCAGTCAGGACACGCCCTCCAGCTGCACCACAAATGGAGGGTAATATAAATTAAAATAACATCACTTGGTAAATTTATTGTTTTTAATGTAAAAGCCAAGAGTTTTTGTAAACTTCACTCATAGTCTGATGTCCTCCGTACCATGCAAAGAAATGAAGCAAAGACACAAGCCATCCCTGATTATTCAGACAGATTTTCACAAAAGTCTTGCAAGTTAGAAGATAACAGTAAAATCCCAAGAGCTTTCCCACCCATCCCATCTTCTGCATACAACCTATGATTTTGTTCTAATCTGTGTCACATGACCCTGCCTTTTTATTTTTATTTCCTTCAGAACATCTGCAATATCAGGCACCCTGTATATGTGTTGGTTGTCTGCCTCTCCCCACTAGAATATATGCTCCTCAATGTCGGGGACTTTGTTCCCTTCTGGTCCCAAGACTTGAAACAGTGCCAGACACAAAGCTAAGATTACTAAATTGCTGTTTAACAAACTGTTGCATAACTAATATTTCCTTCATTTTTCCAAGACCTTTATTTATTTGTTTATTCATTTGGCATCATTACCTAGAAATTCAGCCAGTTGTTACATGTATAACTATTTCACTCCTTTTCAGTGCTGAGTAGTATTCCTTGCTATGGGTGTTCTCTAGTTGATTTAATTGTTCACTTTTTTTTTTTTTTTGGTAAAAATATTACTTTTAAGTAATTAATTTCTACACCCATCATGGGGCTCAAGCTCAGAACCAATCCCAAGATCAAGAGTTGTATGCTCTGCCGACAAAGCCAGCCAGGCATCCCTAATTATTCACTTTTGAAGGTATGTGAGCTGGCTCCAGCTTGGGGCTATTAGGAATAAACCTGGGGCGCCTGGGTGGCTCAGTTGGTTAAGCGACTGCCTTCGGCTCAGGTCATGATCCCGGAGACCCGGGATCGAGTCCCACATCGGGCTCCCTGCTCAGGGGGAAGCCTGCTTCTCCCTCTCTCACTCCCCCTGCTTGTGTTCCCTCTCTCGCTGTGTTTCTCTCTGTCAAATAAATAAAATATTAAAAAAAAAAAAGGAATAAACCTGCTTTTGTGTTTAGTTTTTGTGGAAATGTAAGTTTTAATTTTCTTGGGATGAATGCTCATAGGTACTGTTGTTGAAACCTATGGTAGTTGCATGCTTCATTTTATAAGAACCTAACAAACTGTTTCATTATAACCTCTTACATTCCTCCCAGTAACATACGAGTGACTCAGTTTCACTACATTCTTGACAGATTTTGGTGTTGATTTTCTTTTTTAAACTCCAGGTATTCTGATAGGAGTACAGTGATATCTTCTTGTAGTTTTAATTTTCATTATGCTGGTGGTTAATAATGTTGAGCGGGTTTTCAGGTTCTTATTTATATCTATATGTCTTTTTCAGTGAAATACCTGTTCATTTTTTCCACTTGTTAATTGTGATGTTTTTATCGCTGTTCTTTTTATCATTGGGTGCGTGTTTTTGGTTTGTGGGGTTTTTGATTTGTTTATTGGTTTACTGTTGAGGTTTCCTGTATTAGGAGGCTTGATGTACTTGGATCCTCCTTTCAGTTCTGCCCACCACCTCCTTGTCTTTGGTGGGGAAGAAAACCTTGACCACCAAACAAAGCAGCTCCCTCATCTAGGCTGCTTGCGGAGACTGGTCTTTGTTTTGCATCCCGCCTGCCCCATCCAATGTCTACGGGAGGAGGATGGGAGTTTGGGGCCCTTAAGGGAAAAGTGGGTCTGCCACCTGTCCTGCTTCATCTCTCTTGCTAGTAGTAGTTGCCTCCTGGATAATGCTTGGCAAAAAGGAGGGAATCTCAGACCAGGATGAGAAGGAGGGTACTTTCCCTGGATGCTGATTTTTAGTGAGACTCCTAAGGGATCCCCTTTGCCATTTGTGTCAGGTTTGCCTGATGTCATCAAGGGACTTGCATTCCATCTGGGGGAAGAATGAGCCCACATGGGATGCCTTCTACTGAGTCAGGGCTTGGGGAATCCCACGTTTGTGTGGTTACTGTTGGATGGGACACCAAGACACCCTACCACAGTACTCCTTGTTTACTCACACTGTCCCAAACCAACTCACCTTCTCAGCTCTACTCACATGACTACTTCTCTTTTCTCTTATACCCTTTTTAGGGTGCATAACTGTCACTAGTGAGGAATAGCAGGGTACAAATGGGTCTGTACTATATTGTCTGGACTGGAAGTTCGAATTTACTTAAAAAAAACCAAAACTCTTTATTTTGGAGTAACTAAAGATTCACAGGAAATTGCAATGAAATGTACAGGGAGGTTCTGTGACCCTTGACACAGCCTCCTCCAATGCTAACATGGTGTATAACCCTACTACAATATCATAGCTGAAATTTGACCTTGGTACATCCTAGCCCTTACTCAGATTTTGCCTTTTATATATGCATTCCTTTGTAAATGTAGTGTGTGTGTGTGTGCATGTGTGTAGCACTCTGTGTAGTTACATCTCCCATGTGGCTTCATATAGCCCACCCTGTGGCCATCATCAGAAGAGTCTGTGTCTTGTATAGATTTATCTACTCCTCCCTTATTCCTAACTCTTGGCAGTCACTGATGTTTCCTCCATTGCTATAATTGTGTTGTTTTACAGACATATTGTCAATGGAATCATGAAGTATTTACCCTTTTGAGGTGGGCATTTTTTTTTTTTTAACTCAGCAAAAGTTCCTTGAGGTTCATCTGAGTTATGGTGTGCAGCAAGAGTGTGCCCTTCTTTATTGCTCTGCAGTATTGCCTGGTATGGATATATGGTTTGTTTAACCATTCACCCATTGAAGGACACTTGGATAGTTTCTAGATTTTGACTGTTATGAATAAGGGTAATAGACATATTTGTGTACAAATTGCTGTGTGAAAATAAGTTTTAATTTCTTTGGAACATCCGAGATTACAATTGCTAACTTGGATGGTAAGTTAATTTTTAGTTTTTGTTTTTTTTTTAAAAGATTTTATTTATTTGACAGAGAGCACAAATAGGCAGAGAGGCAGACAGAGAAAGAGGGGGAAACAGGCTCCCCGCTGAGCAGAGAGCCCGATGTGGGACTTGATCCCAGGACCCTGAGATCATGACCTGAGCCGAATGCAGAGGCTTAACCCTCTGAGCTACCCAGGTGCCCCATTTTTAGTTAAAAAATTTTTTTTAAAAAGATTTTATTTATTTGACAGAAACATAGCTAGAGAGGGAACACAAGCAGGGGGAGTGAGAGAGGGAGAAGCAGGCTTCCCACCGAGCAGGCAGCCCAATGTGGGGCTCGATCCCAGGTCTCCAGGATCATGACCTGAGCCAAAGGCAGTCGCTTAACCAACTGAGTCACCCAGGTGCCCCCTCCCCATTTTTAGTTTTAAAGGGAACTCTTTAATTACTTTCCAGAGTGACTTTACCATTTCATACTTGTAGTGTATGAGTGATTCAGTTTCTTTGCCTCTTAATAGTATTTGGTATAATCATTATTTTCAATTTTAGTTTTTCTGATATGCATTCATATATCACTGTGGTTTTACTTGCATTTCTCTAATGATGTTGAACATACGTTAGCGTGTTTATTTGTCATTGGCATATCCTTTTCAGTGCAATGTCTTTTCTCGGATTTTCTGATTTTTTTTTCCCCCAGTGTTGAGATTTGATAATTCTTTGTATATTCTAGAGGAAGGAGCTTTGTTGGTTATTTGATTTACACATATTTTCTCCCAAGTTGTAATATGTCTTTGTATTTTCTAAATTAGATCTTTAACAGAGCAAAATATTTTGATGAGTTCCAATGTTTAAATTTTATTTTATGGATTATACATTTAGGATCAAGTATAAACTCTTGACCTATTCATAGATCAGAAGATTCTTTCCTGTGCGCGCATGTGTGTGTGCACGCGTAAGCTTTATAGTTTCATGTTTTACATTGAAGTTTATGATCTATTTTGCTTGAGATTTTGTATAAGGTGTGCTGTTTAGGTCAACTTTTTTTTCCTTGCCTATGGGTATCCAGTTCATCTAGAACCATTTATTAGGTTGCCCATCCTTCATGAATTGCTTTTGCTAATTTGCTGATTTACTTTGGTGCCATTCTTCACCTGCCTCTGCAGACCTCTCGGGCATTAGCTAACAAACCTGGACCACTGATGATGATGTGTCTATAAATATAACCTCTCTTGTTTGAACTGAGGGTAGTATGGGCCAACCCAGAGGAGAGAGTTGGAGAAAAGAGCAGCCCCTCTTCAATAAGAGTTGGCAAAAAGTCTTCCATTGCCTCAGGCAGAACTTGACTGAGACCAATTAGTGTTCAGCTCAGTGAATAGCTATTTCCCTTGGTCTCTCTGTTTTTATTTATAAAATTCTGGGATATTCAAAGGGATTTAACCCTGGTCACTCATTGGATTTTCTCTGTCTCAATGTAACAGAATATTGTCAGATTGATAATACTGGAGTATTCTCAGTATTTGCTTTTTCATAACTATCTTTATCATTTTATTTCATATGCTTATGGACGCTATGGCAAGTGGCTTAAGTTTTGTTTGCCTATTCACTTATTCTCTTTGGCTCTGATTCTTAATGTGTGTGTGGTTGGGAAAATAAGAATGGGTTTTTGTGACTTGGAGAGTATTTTAGTACTGTATTTCTTTTGACCACCTCTAGAGAAAAAGAGTTCTTGGGTGAGTCAGTATGAGGATAGGAGCAAATATACAGACACATTAGAATTTTAATTTTAGAACTTTTAAGAGAGAGAATTTAAGATACCTGTTAAATTCAAGGATTTTTCCAAAGATGTCGTGTTTATTCCATAAGCAGAGGACTTGGCTCTTACCTGGGTACTAATGTGCCCTTACATATTTCTGAGTTGGGGGAAGTAGGAGATTGTATTTTCCTTTTCCTTTTGCCTATTCTTTGACTTGGCTCTGTCCCCGGAGCCATAAGGGGGGTTATGGTGAGGCGTGGCCTGAGTGGACGGACTGAACTGGGATCCATGGAGGTGCTCTGTCCCCACCATAGTGTGCTCATGTGAAGAACTTAAGCTCAACCAGATTATCTTCTCAGTTATACTCTTTTTGAATCAGTAACTCAGTGAGTCTTTCATACACCAACTTCATACTACTGTGTTGGTGCTCATTGTATAGGTAATTGCTGTATGTATAGACTATTAATTATATATAATTATAGAATAATGAACATTATAATAAACAACAAATTGTATAATTTTTAGTTTACTTCTGGGCTTTAGATTCTTTCAGAAGGACATCTGTGTCACATACTGATTTTCTATTCATGCGACTTGGCATGGGGCTTGATCTGATACATAATTTGGAATGAATGTATCCAATGCATATTATTTTCTAACAATTCTAGTTCATGGGAGATGTTGGCTTCTTTCAGTTTTTATAATTATTGACCATACCACAAATTCTAATTTCTTCTTTGGCACTCCCCCCGTATTACTTTACAGTGGTTGTCTGTATGGTCACCTGCAGAGACAGGTAGATTCCACCCATAATTTGGTTTGGTTGTTGAGTTTGCTCTATGGTTGTGTATTTGTAGTGTTAGTTTCTGACTTGGTAGTGGGGCACATGCTCTAAGATGTCTTTTCCTTGCTCTGTTAAACCGTTTCAAACCTGCCTTGAAAGGGCTTTCCTGCTCTCCCTAGGGACTTTAATCATGTTAATAACAAACATTTTCTTGCCTTGTGTGTGTGTGTGTGTGTGTGTGTGTGTGTGTGTGTGTGTGAGAGAGAGAGAGAGGGAGAGAGAAAGAGAGAGAGAGAGAGATCATGTCTTGACATCAGAACCTTGTCTGTGGGTAAGGGTATATATGTCTTGCAGATAGCCCTAACAGGTACTTATTTCTGTGTTTGAATATTCTATCAATATTATCTTGGTCCATTCTGTCTTTGCAAATAAAAGTATCTATCCTGTGTTTGTTTTACATGACAAACACAAAAGTTTTAAAGTATTAGTGTGTTGTTTTCTTACCTCTCCCATCTCGCTGAATTCCTTGTTCCTTGAGATATTTTCTGCCTCACAGGGAACAGTTAAATGAGGTTGAGTACCCCACCAGCAAGGCAGGAGCTAACACTGCTGATGTACAGCTCTCAATCAAACACAAGCAAAAGTCACTGGGTTAAGCAAGTGACAAAGTTTAAATTCAAGGAGAAGAAGATGAAGAGGAAGAAAAAGCATATGGGAGGAAAAGGTGGCATTTTGAGATTCCATGTCCCTGGAGCAAGGGCTGTCCCTGAAGTGGGAGTTGGGGAGAAGGTGTGCTTGCACCAGACTCCTCCTCCTCCTCCTCCTCCTCCTCTTCTTCTTCTTCTTCTTCTTCTTCTTCTTCTTCTTCTTCTTCTTCTTCTTCTTCTTCTTCCTTTCTTTCTTTCTTTCTTTCTTTTTTTTTTTTTTTAGATTTTTATTTATTTGCCAGAGAGAAACACAGCCAGAGAGGAAACACAAGCAGGCGGAGTGAGAGAGGGAGAAGCAGGCCTCCTGCCGAGCAGGGAGCCTGATGTGGGACTCCATCCCGGGTCTCTGGGATCATGACCTGAGCCGAAGGCAGTTGCTTAACCAACTGAGCCACCCAGGTGCCCAGACTGTTCTTCTTGAGGCTTTCCATTGAGTTCCAGTTGTAACCACTGACCACCTAATCGCCTAGTAGACTATCCATGTTTCTCTTGATGCTGTTTTTTTGCCCCTAAATGGTTTGCAGTCCATTATCTGGCATATCCTCTTTGGACAGCCTCCTTTCTGATGTCCCAGAAGATTCATAAATGTTTCTTTACCCCAGCTGGGATCAAAGACTTTTTCAGGAGTAACCTAGATAAGAGAGGGGAAAAGTGAAGTTTCACCCTGTCCAAAGTAGAAAAGAACCAATATATAAAAAGGCTCTTAAAATAAATTTTTTATTGTCACAAAAATTCCACAAAGTATAATATTAACCCCAGTTTCCAGATGAAGAAATAATTACAATAAAGTATATCCAATTGCTAAGTTCTAAGTTCTTCAACACTGCATGATTTTTATATATCCTTTTGTTCTCCCGTTTTTTTTTCTATTCTAATCTCACCTTTCAATCTTTTCTTCTCATCTTTCTTCCTTCCTACCTGCTTACCTGTCACCTTTTTTCTTCCTGATTTTTTTCAGTTTTGTCTTATACTAATGATTGGTCATATCATGTGTCCTTAATGCTAGAGACACTAAGACAAAGAAGAGATAGGCATTATCCTCAAGCATGTTTAGTAAACCTTAGAGAAAATAAAATTTCCCTTCTTATGGTGTGGAGGAATTTCAGAGTCTGAGTAACAAACCCATTATCCTTTTCAGCATTTTCCAGAAGCAGGGGGTATAATAGAGTGGGGACAATTTTTTTATAGTTACAGTAGGCCATCAGCTTTTCATCAGAGGCACCTGATGCTCATGATCTGAATTCACTTTATATATGCTGACCACAAGGAGGGGTGATTTAGCCACTTTGTGCCCCTCAACTCCATTTCCTATACAAATATTTCCTTGGGTGCAGGATTAGTTGGGAGGATCTATTTAAAATTTTCTGGTACTATTTTAACCCATGGTGAATAGAAAAAAATAATAAAATAACTTCTAGATCCAAGGTCTTCAATCATAAAACTTTAATAAGGAACCCTTCTAAATTGGGTCTTGAGCCAGTTCTTTGACCTTTGTCATAAATGTCACTTCCATTTACTTTCTACCATTTTCACAACGGTGGTTTCTGCTTTAGATAGTCTACTCAGAAACCACCACGGTGACCTCATGCCAGTAAAAAAACAGACTTTTTAGTTCTGAGAAATATGCTTCATTCACTTTTTCTTTAGGATTCAAAGTCTGTAAGAAGCCATTCCTTCATTAAGAACAGAAGTCATATTGGCCCCAGGTGCTATTAATAGGATGTGGAAGCTATAACCTATTCACAAATTCTTTAAACCCAAACATTAATGCTTTTTGCTAACAACTAAATAAAGCAGTGTCTTTAATACATTACAGCATTTTTTTTGCACATGCACAATTAACTGATTAAGCTACCAAATGTGCAATTATCCAATAATGAGGAAGGGGGGAAATTAAGATTAGATATCGCTTTTTTTCTACAAAGAGCAATTAAATTGTTACATCAAGGAGACATGGATAACATTTAAATCAAAGAAGCAGAAGAGATGGGAAATGTTTTACCACAAATAAAGGAACAGGAATGGAAGGATGAGGCTGATAAGACTGGCAATGGGGAAGAAAGACAGAACAGAAAAGAGGAAAAGAGGACAGAGTATGGAACAACTTACTTCACTAGAATATAAAGGGATATAATTGGAACACTCAATAAATATATTTCCCTAAGGGTTTGGTTTTTTTTTTTTTTTTCTGGACAGTTTAATATATTAGACAAACCACTTCCTGGCTGAAATCCTGGAGAGGATTCTATGGAGCACAATTGTTTTAAGACAAATAATCAAAGATAGTAATTGATCCTGGATTCCTCTACGTTGTTTCCTTTTGAGTTACTAGCAAAATTAAAAAAAAAAAAAGTGTGTGAAGGGGTGCCTGGGTGGCTCAGTTGGTTAAGCAACTGCCTTCAGCTCAGGTCATGATCCTGGAGAGCCGGGATCGAGCCCCACATCGGGCTGCCCGCTTGGCGGGAAGCCTGCTTCTCCCTCTCTCACTCCCCTTGCTTGTGTTCCCTCTCTGGTGGTGTTTCTCTGTGTCAAATAAATAAAATAAAATCTTTAAAAAATCTTAAAAAAAAAAAAGTGTGTGGAAGAGGTGTATTTTTTCCAGAGGAAGTACTTCATGATGATTTGAGGCTTATTTTATGGGGAGATGGTGAATTACATAGGTGAAGATTACCTTTAGAAAACTTTCAGCCTGTCTTTTTTCTCTTTGTGCATTCATTCAAGCAATATGAATTAAAAACCTACAGTATGCCAGGTGCCATGCTGGGCATTAGTAATACATACAGTGTCAAAGAAGATCAGCATTTTCTTACCTTAAGGATAAGGGGTCCCACCTTATCCTTACATGAATGACTTCTCCATTTCCAATTTCTAAAGTAGCTCAGATCATAGGTTTTAAAAACTGGATTCTACAGAAAAATAGAAATGAAACATTTAATATTATGTTTGACTTTAGGATTTGGTTCGAACTTCTTTGAACAGTCACCTCTGATTTTTAAAGCCTGTGCTTTTTAGCAACTGTGAAGAATTTCCCCTGAAACTTATTCATTTGTAACCTTGGAAGATTTAGCTTTGGGATTCTGAGTGTTTTGTTTATTTTGTATTTTCCATCTAGTAAAGAAGCCATCCTTCCCCATCCTTTCTCACTCACAGAAACTGAGTGTCACAGCCCCTTGGTACACCAGAGTTGTCATGGATTACCTAACAGAACATGTGCTTTCAAAGACCTACCACATGATTAAAGGCTTAATTTCCAGAAAAACCAAGGCATCACCAAAAAGTAGGTCAACTATTCTTAGCCCCTTTGCCTCATGTGGGAAGATGAGGCAGCAGTACCTGAGGCAGAGTTCTCTACTCTAGGAAGATGAAGATTCGGAAAGGATAAGTCTCCAGTGATACCACATATTGGTTGAAAAAGTCATTAATCTGCTTTGGAGATGTGAAAACTAAGACAAGAATAAAACTGAATCTAATTGGTACTTGGTAGCAAAGAAAATGTGCTAGTAAAGATTCCAGGGTAAAAAGGAGGAAACATTGATAGGCTTTAGATTGCTGATGAAATTCTCCAAATTTAGGTGGGTAACCTTATATAATATTGATAGATCTGAAATATTTGAGTTCCTAGGTCTTTCACTGGGTGAAATTAAAAAGTTCTGCAGAGTTAAGTATCAGTCTATCTAAAGTCATTACTCTCTTCCTTAGGTTTCATATTTAATACTAAATCAGATCATAGGAAGAATCATCCATTGATGGAAGGTCCTCCCGTGGTAGCTGCTGAGCTTAGCATTGCAAGGGGAATATTGATTTATTGATCCCAGTCAAAAATTAGTCCATATATATTTTTTTAAAACATCTTGGAAAAATTTTTAAAGTCTCCTTTCTCACCCTTTCTCACCCTCTGCAATAGAAGCTTCTATTCAACTGGCTGATTAGATTACCTTTCTACACTGACCCAAGTTAGGGCTTTTAGGTGATCTAAAAAAGCCATATCAATTTTACGTGATTATTACTGTTGCTGTAACATTTTTGGTGTCATAACTTCACCTGCTTATGAAATTAAATGTTATTACCCTAGGTTTAGCTATGGCCAAACACAGGAGTTCAAAGCAGGTAAATTAGTAATACCTTCTTAACTATTCTTCATGTCATTGGTGAATCTTATTTCCTCTATCTTAATCTCTACAGTAACCCCATATAAGTTCTTCATTTTTTTCTACTGTAAGTTCTAGGATGAGAGGAAAAAAAACTAAGTCAATTTCCCACTGGATCCACTGTGAGAAGTTGTGGGTCAAGAATTAATCACCTGAGGGGCACCTGGGTGGCTCAGTTATTAAGTGTCTGTCTTCAGCTCAGGTCATGATCCTGGAGTCCAGGGATCCAGCTCTGTATCGGGCTCCCTCCTGGGTGGGAAGCCTGCTTCTCCCTCTCTCACTCCCCCTGTTGTGCTCCCTCTCTAGCTGTGTTTTTGTCAAATAAATAAATAAAATCTTAAGAAAAAGAATCACCTGACTTCCATTAAGAATGGTAGATTATAGTTGTGTTTTGGGGGCCTTGGGAATCAATTTCACTACAGAGTCAATATCAAATAACTCTCAGAGAGTCTGATAAATGTCCACATATTGCTTTTAAAGAAGACTTGGATGAACTGCACCGGTTCTGGTGCAGTTAAGCATTTACCTGGTATCCCAGCTCGGTGTTACTCGTGATGAGTCCCAGGCATAGCACCGTATGACCACTGGAGAAAGCACTATAGCAAAGACGTCCTTATGGCTTCCTGATTGTCCTCTTGAGTTATGGAGTGGGCAGTTAAAGAGCCCAGTTTTTCTTTCTCAGGGCATCTATTAGCCCCCCCAGGGCTGTCAGAAGCAACTAACCAACCCCCAGAACATTCTAAACAATATTGTCACCATAGAAACTGAGTGTCACAGCCACTTCATGTCCCAGTCTTTGGCCTTCCATTTGCACTTCATGCCAGCTCATCTTCAGTTCTGCCTCACACAGGGATGATACCACTGTGCCGCGTGGAATACTGGCGTTTCGCTTACCACCTATAGAGAAAGTATCTCTGTTCTTCTGAAATATATGAACAACCTAATCTCAGAATTCCATCAGCAGGGCTTATTTCTTCAGGCCCTTCTTATGGCATCAGCTGTGGTTTTGGGTTGGCAGGAAACAGATGAGACATTCCTATAGGCTAAAGACATTTTAATAAAGTGACTTCACAAAGCTGTGATCACAACTGAGAGAAGATAAACAAAGGATAGTAAAGCGTCTTAACTGTTGCAAATGTAGTATTTGTTCCCTCCTCTGAGCCTGCAGGGGCAAGGAGAGGGAGCTGTTAGCAGGACACAGAAGGAGTGTTTGCAGTTACAGGAGACAACCACTTAATTGGAGCTGTGACCTGGGCAGTGAGTAACAGACAAACCCTCGGTACTAGGGAGGGATCCAGAGGAAGATACCCTCACACCCCAATTCACCCCACAGTTGTTCATCTTTGCTTGCTACTGGACACATCCAGTTGGAAGTTAGATTCAAGGGAGCCTGTTGATCCACTCCAGAGTCCTCTCCAGAGCCTGAGAGCAGGATGGGCAAACACGGAGCAATAGTGAGGGGTAATCAAAAACAGCTAGCACAAACACTGTCATATTCCCGTTTTACAGATAAGAAAACTAGGGTTCCGAGGGCAGGAGTCACCTGCCCCAAGTCATTCAGCTCACTGCATGGGATTTCCGCAAAAATGAACCAGTCCTTGTCACTCGTAACTGCTATGGAAACTGCCACAAAAAGCAGTTGTTTGGCATCTTATTCTACAGAAAACTTTCTTCCTAAGTAGTTCGTTTTGGAATTGTTATAATTTTATTTTGTAGATGTAAAAAGCTGGTTCCTGGAGAGCTTCAAATCTGTTCCTAAGCTTTACCTTTGTAGGTAGCAGAGAGGGTATCAAGACTGCAGGCTGGCTGGTCTCTCAGTACCATATATAAGGCACCATGTCTGCATTTCAGGGTTTCATTGTTGTCTTCCTCTTCCTCCTCTTCCTCTTCTTCCTCCCCTTCTCCCCCTTCCTCTTTTTCCTCCTCTGCTTATTCCTCCTCCTCCTTTTCTTCTTTTTCCTCTTCCTACTCCTTCTCCCTTTGCCCCCTTTTACTTTTAATGTAGAGTATTGATCTAACCATAAACTCTTTTTTAAAGTTTTTTTAAGGGCTAACATTTAGGGAAATTGTACAGTAGGTAGTTTCTCTTCCCACATTCCTTTGACACTCAGCCACCTTGGTGCCATCCTATCCTGTGAGGCTGGCCATCCCTGGGCACGAAGGTATGATCTGCCCCTGCATATGGCCTTGAAATACAGAAGGAGGGAATTGGCTTTTTGCTTTGTTGGGACAAGTATTTTAGCATCAGCTCTGGAATATTAGATTTACTGGGTTATAAATAACACTGATTAAAAAACACGACAAAATTTTTCAGAGGCTTAGGGCTTAGCATTTTAACAGCAGGGAAAAATAATTAGTGAAAAAATGGGACAAATGTTGCTGGAGTATCCACCTAACCTATTTAAGGAATCATTAAAGTGATACTCTTCTCTAATATTATTATCACTTTATTTTTGGTTACTTTTCCCATGGGGATTATTTCACAATGATTTTTCCCTGTTAAGATATTCTGGCAATCCTGTGTAAAATTAGTGAGGAAATTAGTTGACTTTTTTTTGAGACAGCTGCAAGTTTCCATGATGTTGAACTGAGGATGTCTTACTTGCAGGTTTATTTCCTATTGATTTTAAGTCACTACTTTCACTTCCTCCGTTGTCATGTTACGTAAAGAATGAGTTTTCATTTAGAGTGTCAGAGGACAACCTCTCCTTCAGTAATGGAGCAAATTGCGCATCTTGCTTTGCCTTTTTTAATTTCCGTGCCCTGGATGTGATGTTCAAATGAGGATACAAGTAGAGTTCTGAAAACTGTGTTTAATGAGGGGATTACAAGTAACTGACCAGGGTACCTTTTTTTTTTTTTTTTTTTTAAGGTTTTATTTATTTATTTGACAGAGATCACAAGTAGGCAGAGAGGCAGGCAGAGAGAGAGAGAGTAGGAAGCAGCCTCCTTGCTGAGCAGAGAGCCCAGTGCGGGCCTCGATCCCAGGACCCTGAGATCATGATCTGAGCCGGAGGCAGAGGCTTTAACCCACTGAGCCACCCAGGCGCACACCTGGGTACCCTTTTTCAACTGTATGATTTCATAATGCATTTAACACATTTTTTTTTTTTTTTATGGAGGATTTGCTATGTACTAGCCCTACAACACAACCTGGAAACAGAGGCTAGGGTAGCTGGAGCAGGGTGTGTGAAGAGGAAAGGTTTTCGGTAATCCAGTTTCTTCTCTCAGTAGTGAATGTTCCAGTAAAGCAGATTTGTGGGAAACAGGGAAGGCAGGTTGCAAAGCTGGTGCAAACCTGGGCACAAAGTGTGTTCTTTTACTGCCATTCAACCTTGAATTATCCCTTTTCTTGTTTTCAAGCTATAGTCAGAGCCAGCCAAGGCCAGTGCCTGTATTCACACCCAAATGCCTCAAGAGGTAAGGCCTCAGAGGCCTGGTGACCTTCCCCCAGTTAGACTTCTCAAAGCATGTATTTCCTCATTTGCAAAATGAGAGCAATATTTCTTTCTTCATGAGAATGTCATGAGTATTCTGTGAAGCAATTCATTTCAAATGCTCATCTTAGACACTTGCACATATTAAGGGTTTAATAAATATTTGCTATTAGAATGATTATATAATGGTTCTAAAGGTTTTTTAAAGCATTGCTCAGGGCTATTTTGAAAAAGACATATATAGTCATTTGATATGCAGACATATGGGGTCATTTTCTGGGAAAAGATAATCAGCTGTAGGAATGATGATAATTTAAGTAGAGAATTTCCCTTTTGAATAATATTCTTGATCTTATTCCAAGGTATTCTTCAAATGTGTCTTTTCTTTGATCCCCTAAACATTAAATTCTACTGCATTAGCTAATGAAGTGAATAATGCTGCTGATGGGCTTGACATTTTCTGACCAGTTGAAAAAATTAACCCTGCTGACTATAAACAGCCAGGAAATTGGTGACCTTTCAGCTGTTAGAATCATTATGAAGCATAAAAAAGGTAAAGAGAAAATGATTTATGCCTTGAAAATGTTTTGTGGAGTCATTCATGCTCATAGGCACAAGACTGGATTTCCAGTAAGGCAGTTTTCTCGGCTGCTGTGTAAGTACAGAAAGCAAAATAGAGATCAACACATCATGCCATCTCAGACATGTTGTTGTTGTTGTTGTTGTTGTTGTTGTTGTTTGTTTTAAGATTTTAGAGCAATGTCTACACTCATCTTGGGGCTCAAACTCACAACACTGGATCAAGAATTGCACCCTCTGCTGGGCAGCCAGGTGTCCCTAGGTTTTTGTTTGTTTGTTTATTTAACAGTCTAAGTGTCATTTTTAAAAGCAGCTTTATTGAGGTATAATTGATGTACAGAAGTGTAGAAATACTTAAAGTGCACAATTTGATGACTGTGAATAGGGGTAAATACTTATGGTATCTTCACCCCAATTAAGGTAATATTAGACCTATCCATCATCTCTCAGAATTTCCTATGTCCCTTTTTGTGCGTGTATGTTTGTGGTGAGAACATTTTACACGAGCTCTACCTTCTTAACATCTTGAAATACTTGTAGATGCTCTGTTGTATTGCATGTCTCTAGACTTTATTCTCCTAACACAAGGGAAATGTTTTACCCATTGACTAACAACTGTGTATGCTGTGCACCTCCCAGTCCCTTGAAGCCACCATTATATTCTCTGCTTCCATGAGTTTAGCTCTTCTGAGTTTCCTCGTGTAAGTCAAATCGAGCAATATGATGATACTGCATGATTCCTGTGACTGACTGACTTCATTTAGCGTAATGTCCTTCCCGTTCATCCATGTTGTCCCCAAGGGGAGGATTTTCTTCTTTTTAAGGGCTAAGGAGTATTCAGTTGTAAGTATACAGCATGTTTTCTTTATCCATTCATCTATTGATGGATAGTCGATTTGCCTCCGTATCTTGGCTATCATGAATGGTGCTGCAGTCAACACTGCAGTACAGGTAACTCTTTGGTCTTAATGTCTTTATCCATTGCAGCTTGGTGCTGTGGATGTCCTGTGCTTCCAATGATAGGCTGCTATTGTTAGTTCTGTTTTGCAAATAAAGAACCTAAGGCTTGGAAGAAGCCCATTTAAGTGCCTTGGCAGATCATGCTGTGAGATAGTGAGTGTGGACTCCAATTTAGCTGTATAATTATGTCGTATTAGCTATAGAAAGTGTGGTGTTGGAGGGTTGCACCTGCACCGTAAGCACTGTATTTGTCCTCACTTCACCTGCAAACACTTGATGGTTCACAGATGAGGAAAACAAGACACCATGAGCCAGTCTTCTTTCTAAGCCATAAGCAAGTAGGACTACTGGCCTGCCCCTCTGATCTCTCTTTCCCCTCAATCCCCATTGCTCTCCAGGCAGCAGCCAAGCAGGCCTTCTTTTTGTGCCTTCACAGGTCAGATTTATTCCCACTTCAAGGATGTTGCACTTTGTACTTTTTTCTGGCTTATTTTCTTTTGGATTTTACCTTATGTCTTTCTTACATCCAAGTCTTAAGATCACTCAGGTATTATCTCTGTTGAGAGGTCTTTCCTGATACTCCTCTCCTGCAGTTCTCACCTCTGTTCATTCCCTTTCATTTTGGGTTTTCTGCATAGCGCTTTTCACATTTATTTGTTTTTTTGTAATTTATCTCTTTCCTCCATTGGAATGTACAGCCGGTAAGGCCAGGACTCACCTATCTTGTTCATTGCTGAATCCCCAGTGGAATGCATATAGTAGGCACTCAGTAAACTTACTGAATATGCCAAAGAATATTGGACTGAGGAACATACCATGGGAGCAGGTGCTTCTGATACCTCCCTATAAAATTTAGTTGTCTAGCATATCAGTTATATCTATACTTGAGAGTTGGTGGTGGAATCTGGGAAATAATAAAGAGGCAAGACAAGAGATACACTTTGCTCAATTATCAGAGGCTTTCTGACACTTCAAGGGAAAACAAATACCCGGCAAAATAGGATAGTGAAGAAAGCAAAGTCCTGACTTGTAATCAATAGGAACTTGGCCACCAGGTTTAACACAACACAGTTCTATGGGGATACCCGGAAAGCACATAAGAAATTTCATGGCAGAACTCATTTCCTTTCTAGTTTTACATAATAGTTCTAGAATATCAAAATGGGATACCGATGCTATAATATTCCCAGGGGAATACAAAAAGTGGTATGACAATAGAGATGCAAGGAAATATCAAGCTGAGAGGTGCACTCTCAGACTTTAAAGGTTATCTGTTTCTTTTTTTTTTTTTTTTTTTTTTTTTTTTTTTTTTTTTAAAGATTTTATTCATTTGACAGCGAGAAACACAGCGAGAGAGGGAACACAAGCAAGGGGAGTGAGAGAGGGAGAAGCAGGCTTCCCGCCGAGCAGGGAGCCCAACGCGGGACTCGATCCCGGGTCTCCTGGATCATGACCTGAGCCGAAGGCAGTCGCTTAACCAACTGAGCCACCCAGGCGTCCCAAGGTTATCTGTTTCTTAACATATGCTCGCTCCTACTCTCTGTCTCTGGCTGTCTCTCTCTCTCTCTCTCTCTCTCTCTCTCTCAAAATTCTCATGGATCAGCTTCCTGATTTAGATCACTTACAGAAAATACCTCACGTGTTAGAATCAGATATTTTTCTTCTCACCATGGGAGGGTTAGGTGAATGAGCAGCCAAAGACCCTGATGTCCCTATAAGAGGGCTAGCTTGGTATATGGTGGAGCAGTGGGTGAGTTTCTAATAAGTTCTATGATTGGAACTTCAATCATAGTTAACACTTCATAGAATCTGACCATATTTTAAGCACATGGTTCCATGCTTTTTTTACATTCTCACTTTATTTTCAAAACAATATTTTATGTTATTTTTTTTTAAAGATTTTATTTATTCATTTGAGAGACAGAGCACAAGTAGAGGAGCAGCATAGGGAGAGGGAAAAGCAGGTTCCCTGCTGAGCTGGGAGCAGTGGAGCTCAGTCCCAGGACCTGGAGATCATGACTTGAGCTGAAGGCAGATGCTTAACCTTCTGAGCCACTCAGGTGCCCCCAAGACAATGTTTTAAAGTAGGTATTGTTGAAATCCCCATTTTACGTTTGAGTAAAATGAAAATTGGAGAAATGTTCAGTATCATTCAGGCAGTAAGTGGCGGGACCAAAATGATACCTACATTGTAGACTCTTGGGCTTAAAATGTTGAGATATGCCTCCAGGGCCACGATTCCCAGGGCATCATAGCACAATCCTATTGTAATAGCACTTGTAAAGCATTTATTACATGTCTGGCTCTGTTCAAGGTTCTCCACATAATTCAGTTCCTTTACTGCTCACAATGACCTATCAGGTAAGTTCTTCTTTTTCCTCTTTCTTCTTGTTATTATGTCCTTCTTATCAATTGAAAAGATCACGGCCAACAGTAGTTGAATAGTTTACCCAAGCCATCTCATCTGGTGTTAATGATGGAGGCTTTTAACCCAGACAGTCTGGATCCAGAATTCATGCTCTTAAAGCATTATGCAATATATCGTGGCAATATAGGCTATGGTGTTTTCCTGCCGTTTTGATTCCAAAGTCTCATGATTATTGATTTGGAAGGAAAACCTCTGATGACTGAACTCTTCAGGGTGCATATTGTCAGTCACTACCAAGAGAACACAAGCTGAAATAGTAAAGGATCCTCTTAGGTGAGACCTGGAGTCTAAACTGACCTGATGCCTGATTGTTCCAGGACACAGCCTTTGGATTCAGAGACTCCTTTGAGTAAAGCCCAAAGTTTGAACCTCATTTCCTTTGGGAGTATTTGGGAGGGAGGGCCTATTGGTTGATATTAGTTGTGTATGTGTGTCCTTGTCTATTTCCTGTCTCCCCTTTTGTCATGTAAAGTTCATCAAAGAGGGACCTAGTTTTGCATGCACAGTTTCTGATACAGTGCCTGAAAACTAGTAAGCATTTAATAGATATTTGTCCAAAAGATTAAATGAACTTGTGTGTAAAGAATTTCCAGGAAGTAGTGATAAAGTGTAAATAGCATGAAAATTTTGGAGTCAGACACAACTGAGTTTGTGTCTTGGTTTTCCCATTATATAGTAACATTGGAATCAGAAGCAAGTTCTGTCTTGGCTTCCTATTTTATAGTAATGCAATCTTGGGTAACACATATAACCTTTAGAGAGTCTCAGCTTCTCCATATGGGAAAAGGAGAATAAACATTCTTACCTCAAGGGGTTGTTATTGTGATGAGTTCATGAATGTAAAATGTGTAGTAAAAGATTTTATTGACAATAAATATAAGATCCCCTTTTGTTCCCTTTGTATTCCTCATCTGTGGTTGCTTTTAGTGATAACTGTAATATTAGCACATACTGAAAGCACCAAAGGACTCTTGCTTTCTTCATTTGGGAATCCTTAACGTTTCTTTTCTTTTTTTTTTTTTTAAAGATTTTATTTATTTGACAGAGAGAAACACAGCCAGAGAGGGAACACAAGCAGGGGGAGTGAGAGAGGGAGAAACAGGCTTCCCGCTGAGCAGGGAGCCCGATATGGGACTTGATCCCGAATCTCCGGGATCATGACCTGAGCCGAAGGCAGTCGCTTAACCAACTGAGCCACCCAGGAGCCCCTAACGTTTCTTTTTTAACAGTAAATTGGAATCTGTATGGTAAAGCTCCTTCTTTAGGATTGCAATGATAGGGAAAGATATTTTGGTTTCAATTTTGGAAGAGTTGCAGCACAGGATGAGGAGTGTGATTTCACCTATGTCTAAAGTGCACGTATGTGTCTCTATGGTAAAATTCCAGAAATAGATAGACAAAATGTTAAAAGCGGTATATGCAGTGGTAGGATTATGGATTATTTTCTTCTTCCATTTTTCAAAAGTTGGTCCTATTTTTTATATCTTCCACAACGAACATGGTATTTTATAGACAGAAATATTGTGCTTCAAGTTATATGGCTTGGCTAGTACAAGCAGAGGGAAAAGTCTTCTACATATGGTTGGGACTTTATATTTCAACTAAATTCAGAGGGAAAATGAGGAAGATCTCCTACAAGACAGAAATAATTTTCTTTATGCCTCCAGATGTCCTTTTCTAAAAGGATTGGCGATAAAGAAGCTGGAAATTCTTTCTAAAAGTAGCATAAAAAGATCTAATAGAGATTTTCACTCCCATACAACAGCTAAAGGAAGGTAATAGATGAATGTTCCTTTACTTGAGATGCTTGTACCCATCAGAGGTTAACACAATTGGATAAAAAGTGGTTGTTGCTAATTTGGTGTATAGATACAGTTAACTCTCAGTTCAGATATACTTATCCTCTGTAATTGATGTGTTTCTAGAAGAGATTGGTAGGGGGTGCCTAGGTATCTTAGTTGATAAAGTGTCTTCCTTTGGCTCAGATCATGATCCCAGAGTCCTGGGATAGAGTCTCCCAAGTCTGACTCCCTGCTCAGTGGGAGTCTGCTTTTCCATCTCCCTCAGCCCCTCCCCCCAACACATGCACTCTCTCTCTCTCTCTCTCTCTCTCTCTCTCTCTCTTGCATGCTCTCTCTCTCAATTAAATACATAAAAGCTTAAAAAAAAAAGATAGAAGACGTCCTACTTCTATGAATTGAATTGTTGAGGGAGCTAGCTATGTCAGTTTATTCTGTTCAGAGTCTGTATAAAAGATAATTAGCTCCTCCTCTTCCACTCCAGTTTCTCTTAATATGCTTTTTGGAGGAGCTCATTCAGTGAAATAGAAAAGAAACTGTGTATTAACCTTTGTATACTAACATTTTTAATATTGATTCGTATTCCAATGGAAGGGTATCTCAAAATTTGTTTAACCAATCTCTAATTGCTCAATGTTTAGGTTGTTTCTAGTGCTTGCTATTATTTATAACATTTTACATCATGGTAGTTACAGATTTGAATACATCCATAAGTTATTTCTAAAGGATATCTTTCTGTGACTCTAGTTAACATAATGCCAAATGGCTTCACAGAAATACTTTACCTCTTACACCAGCAATATAAGATAGTTTGCATTTCCCATGGACTAATTTTGGCTGTTATTAAAACATGCCAGTTTGATAGGTGAAAGTGGTCTCTTAAGTTGAGAGAATTTCCATTTTTTGGCTTACTAATGTGATTGAAAAATTTTCCCTCAAAGGCTTACATACCGATGCTGTACCTTCTGATTCTTGAAGTGGGTCATAGTACAAACATGGGAGGCAATATTGTTTGGGTTTGAGTTCAGAGTATTTTATTTATTAGCCAACTAACCTTGGGCAAGTTACTTGACTTCTCAATGTCTCATAAAATGGTAGTAATGGTACCTATTGATACCACTGAAGACTGATATATGTTAAAATATGTAACATTCTTGGAATATTTTCTCAGTGCTTAGAAAATGGAAAGTATTCAATAAACATGAAATTCTTGTGTGAGTTACCCATTTGGTGTCCTTCTCTGGAAGCTGCTCTTTAAGAGAACCATTGATAAGCTGCAAAGAATACAAAGGAGAGTGTTCAGGATGACATGAGATCGAGAAAATATGTTCCATGAAGAGTAGATAGAGGCTACTGTAGTATCTTGACTAGTGAGGACTTAGAGTAATACAGAAATAGAAGCGATATTGTCAGATACATGAGGAACTTGATGCAGAAGAAGATGTAGATATTCTCTTCCTGATTCCACCAGACAGAGCTAGGACAAATACATGTAACCAGCAAGAAGATTTCACTAGAATTTTCTAGTAATGTAAGTATGATAGACATCTTTTTTTTTTCCCCCCTGCCCAGTACCCATTTCCCTTCTTTCTGAGAATAATAGCACCTTAGTTGTCTTTGAGATTAGTTCTTCCTACCTAAATCCAGGTGGTTTGGGTGGGATAAAGTCTCCCCTCATCTACCTTCAAGGCAGGCAATTGACTAAGGGCCTAACTAATCAAATTACTTTATCCTCCTCAACCCTGCCAGTGGGACAGGAAAGGAAACATGACAGAGATCATTCCAGTGAAATCCAAGTGATGAATTTTGTTAAAGCTTTGCATCTGAGGTGGGTAGAGTACAAGCTTGGGGCTATTGACAACCATCTTGCCAACATGCCAAAAGATCGTGCCAGAGAGTGAATCCACTACAGAGAAAGCCCTACTTCTGATGATGTGGTTTGAATCCCTGCATTCAGCTTTGCATTTATGTCACACATAGAAGTCCCAGTTAGGTCAGCTGTTGAAATTGGATATCTGTCACTTGCAACTTAAGGAATCCTGTCTAAGTCAGTGATACGTGAATTCTTGACCATTTTAGATGGTTGAGACCACTGTTTTATAGTATTGTTAGCAATAACTCATGCTTTAGACAGGGGATAAAACTAGACCTTTAAGCTTACTTCCTCCATTAAATTTCTATGAGACCCTTTCTCATTACTCAGCTAATGCAGGTTGCATAACAGTTGCCCGTTTGAAAATGAGTCTGTCAGCATACGTCTGGTCATTTTAGCCAGTTCCATGTCCACTCTAGGTAGTCCCTCTGCCCTTTTCTACCATGCTCTGTGCTTTGAAATACTGAACCATGTAGATGACATCAGTGGATTCTCTTTCCCTCTGGCTTATACATGCCAAGAACTGGTAAGAGATTGGAGGCCTGAAGGAAATGGTGCAGGTGTTCGTTTCTCTGGGTTCATCTCTGCGGCATTACCATGACATGACTGCTTCCTTTAACCAAAGCTCTAGTTGCTTTCTACAGAGCTCTTTATCTCCAGCTCCTGGAAACTGCTCACTTACACTTTAGAAATGATAATAATGTAACACCTTGAGGTTTCCCAATACCCTGCCTACTTGTATGACTCTCCTTAGGTTACCCAATTTGTACCATCTGTTGCTAGGATCCCAAGTGATGCAGAGATAGGTATTTTTACACTCCCTTACGGTTGTCTAAGGCTATAGTGTTTAAAGATTCAACCCTTGGATTCTGGCCCAAGAAAACTAACCACATTTCAAGTAATACCTCAGAACTGACAGGCCCAGAAGAAGCCATTTCAATTCAGGTAGAAGTTGTTGGTGACCCAGGCTCATAAACTCACAAGTCTGTGGGATTTGAATAAATTTGGGTGGGCATAAAGAGCGATTCTGCCCTCTTAATCTTCTTTACAGTCCTACTTTTGTTAGAGAAACATATTTCTCTACTCTGAGAAAAACAGCCTTGTAAGCTTGGTGACAAATCCAAGTGACTCTGAGTTCATTTCTTAGGGAGTATGGCAGCCACCTTAGAGTTTCTGCTGCTTGTTGTCTTCTAGGAATATAGGCCAAATACTGCTAGGTTTTTATTTTATTTTAAGATTTTATTTATTTAACAGAAACACAGCCAGAGAGGGAACACAAGCAGGGAGAGTGAGAGAGGGAGAAGCAGGCTTCCCACCAGAGCAGGGAGCCCGATGTGGGGCTCGATCCTGGGTCTCCAGGATCAGACCTGAGCCAAAGGCAGTTGCTCAACCAACTGAGCCACCCAGGCTCCCCTAGGTTTTTTTTTTTTTTTTTTTTTTTTTTTTAAAGAGAAAAACTTCTTGATTCTGGAGGAGAGCTAGAGTTTAAGGTTGTTTGTGAAGCTTCTTAATTTTTCTTACTAAGATAATTTTTTTAAAGAGCAGTTGTAGGTTCACAGCAGAGTTGAAGGGGATGGACGACAATTCCCATATACCTCCTGCTCTCCCACATAGCTGTCCCATTATCAACACCACCCACCAGAGCCGTTTGTTACAGTTAATGAGCCCATAATAACAAATCCTAATCACCAGTAGTTGACTGTAGTTGGCATTATATTTTATAGCTTATTCTTGATGTTGCAAATGCTATTGTTTTTGACAATGATATAATGACATTTATCCCTTATCATGGTACAATGCAGAATATTTTCTCTGCTGTAGGTATACTCTGTGCTCTCTATTCATTCCTCCAGTCTCCCCTGATGACAGTAATTAATATTTTTACTAACAGCATAGTTTTGCCTTTCTCAGAAAGGTACATAGTTGGAACCATACAGTATGTAGCCTTTTCAGATTGGTTTCTTTCACTTAGTATTAGATATTCCACTTCCTCCATGTCTTTTCATGGCTTGATAGCTCATTTCTTTTTAGCACTGAGTCATATTCCATGTCTGGATGCTCTACAGCTTCTTACCCATTCATTTCCTGAAGGACATCTTGATTGCTTCCAAATTTTGGCAATTACGAATAAAGCTTCTATAAACATCATGTTTCTGTTTTTGTGGGGACTTAAGTTTTAAAATCCTTTGAATAAATATGAAGGAGTACAATTCTGGGTCATATGGTAAGAGTATTGTTAATTTTGTAAGAAGACATCAAACTTTCTATCAAATTAGCCGTACCATTTTGCATTCATTACTACCAGCAATGAGTGAGCATTCCTATTGCTCGACATCCTCACCAGCATTTGGTTTTGTCAGTGTTCTGTTCTTATTTTCTTGGCGATTCTAGTAGGTGTTCAGTGATATCTCATTGTTAGCGTTTCCATGATGATACATGATGTGGAGCATCTTTCATATACTCATTTGCCATCTGTGTATCGTCTTTGATAATATGTTAAGGTTTTTACCCCATTTTTAAATCAAATTGTTTGCTGAATTTTATGAGTTCCTTGTATTTAATGGACAACAGTCCTTTATCAGCTGTGTCTTTTACAAGTACTTTCCCCCAGTCTCATTTGTCTTATCATTCTCTTGACATTGTCTTTCACAGAGCAAATAATGTCCAGCTTTAATGAACTCCAGCTTCTCAATTATTTCTTCCATGGACTGTGGCTTTGCTGTTGTATCTAAAAAGTCAATGTCGTATAAGTTCATTGTCAGTGAACTGGTTTTCTCTTACTCTATCATCTAGGATTTTTATGGTTTTATAGTTTTAGGTCTGAGATTCATTTTAAGTTAGTTTTTGTGAAGGATGTAAGGTCTGTGTCTACATTGAGTTTTGTTTTGTATGTGGATGTGCAGTTTTAGCATCATTTGATAAAAAGAATTTCTTTACTACATTTTATTGTCTTTGTTTCTCCATTGAAGATTAGTTGGCTATATTTTTATATGTCTATTTCTGGGTCCTACATTCTTTTCCATTGCCCAACCTGGTTTTTCTCTTTGAATATTTGTTGACTGTTTAGTTTTTTGTTTTTCATTTAAACTTTGGAATCAATTTGTCAATATCCACAAAGTAACTTCATAAAGTTTTTATTGGTATTTGGTTGAAGCCACAGATCAAATTGGGAGGAACTGACATCTCGGCAATATTGAGTCTTCCTATCCATGAACATGGAATTTCTCTCCATTTATTTATTTCTTCTTAGTATTAGATATTCCACTTCCACTATGTTGTTCATCAGTTTTATAGTTTCTTCATGTAGGTCTTCTACATATTTTGTTACATTTATACCTGAGCATTTCATTTTGTTGGAAGCTAATGTAAATGGTACTGTGTCTTTAATTTAAAATTCAATAGTTCATTGCTGTTATATTGGAAAGTGATTAATTTGTATATAACCTTGCATCCTGTAACTCTGCTGTAATCACTTAATAGTTCTAGGATGTTTTGTTGTTGTTGTGTATTTTCTAAATACACAGCCCTGTCTCCGGCAAATAAGTCAGTTTTATTCCTTTCTTTGCAGTCTATATGGCTTTTAATAACCATTTTTTAAAAATCTTACTGCATTGGCTAGAACTTAAAGTGCAGTGTTTAAAATGGGTGATGTGAGATAAGGTATATCTTGGCCTTGTACCTCATCTTAGTGGGGAAAACCTCTCAATTTGAAAATGATGGTTCAATATTTTGAAAGACAATATCAGGAAAACAAAATACTTCTGTACACTAGTTTGAGAGCATAGGGGACCAATGGGAGTTCTGACCGAGAAGATTAAAAATCACTTGTTGTAATTAGTTGACAGAAAGCAGGAGAGTCAATGATTAATTCAGTTTACACATAATTGAACTGTCTTCTGTCATGGAATTCAGAGTAAGATAGTACTTGAGAAATTAGTGATGAACTAGATTTTCCTTACCCACCTCCCTTCCATCTCCAAGTATTATTTCCCTGATCTCAGTAATGACAAGTAAAGAAGATAAGTTTAGCAATGAACAGATCCTTAATGTAACACCCATGTCCTGTTGGCAAAGAAGCTAAAAAGGGGAAATAGAGAAAGACTCTGTGCCTTAAGTTGTTCCTTATCTTTTAGCTCTCATAGTTAAACTATACAGCTAAAGGCGGGGATATAAAAAACAGATCTTGGCCTGACCTCCTTTCTATGTTGTATTTCTACTTGCCTCTGGGCTTCATTAAATGTGCAGGAAACAAGCTGGCCTACAGAAGCTTACAGCTGGAAGCCAGAAAGCTTATCTAAAATAGGCACCTTGCATCTACCTAGTCAGTCTTCAGTAAAGTAGTGCTGGGGGCAAATAAGGGAAGTAGGAGTAGACATCCCTGAGGCTCTTCACCATCCCAAAGAGGAGAGAAAGTGACCCAGTAGTGGCCTTGTGGTTAGTGGAAAGATGGAGTGCAATCTGATTCTGAGGTCTTTTGGAGGGATTTGTTTCCATGCCCTTCACAGATACTGTAATCTTTCTGCATATTCTCTTTGTTTTCTGCTCTCATTTTCTGTTAGATTCTTTGATTCATTTCATGACTCTACTCTCTCATTCATTTAGTTTTTATTAAATATTATGTCCTAAATACTGTGCTGTGCACTAGGAAACTAAAAACTAAGAAACTATGAGAGGGGATGAGATTTTAAACAACTGTCACAATATCACTTTGACAGTCCCTTTGGGAACGGGAGTGAGCTAGAGAATGTTGTAAACTACCTTGATTCTTCTCCCTACCATATATAAGTGACTACTTCGCAACTTGAGAACTCATCTTACAAATACTTCTTTATGTTTGAATATGTCCTATGTAAGTCTGGAGTGAGATCATCTGAGTTTTAATCCTAGCTCTTTACTAGCTGCATAACCTTGAGTATATTACTTAACTTTTTGTGCCTCAGTTTGTTAATAATTTTCTACAATAGTTTGAGACAACCACAACAGGGCATAACATGAACTTGGCAGATACCTGGTTCATGGTTAGTACTTACTACACTAGTTGCTATTAACAGTGTACTATAGTTTCTTACATTATTAATTTTCTAATGACTTAAGTATATAGATCAGAGTGAGCAAAAGACTATAAAACCAAAAGACTTAGACTGTATGGGAGATTGAGATAAGTATAATTGCAAACATAATAAAAAACCAAAAGTATATGTAAAAGTGGGAGTTAAGGTTTATATTTTTTTAAAAAATAGCTATGATGGTGGAGTGCTAACTTAATGTCATTTCCCTGTGAATTTAATTACTGCTGTTAATCATGTCCCAGGTTTTTATAAAAACATCTGTGTAATTACTGAAAATGTAGACTTGATTTAGCCAGTATTAACGACCAGTTCTAAAATGTTGAGTGTATGAGAGAGGATGCTACTGGTTACAAGTGACAGAAATTGGGCAAGAATATGGTTGTTGTAGGTTTGTTTAGTGAACTGACATCAAGTATAAGTAGGACTCAGTCAACCTGATTCCCTCTCTCTCTTTGCTCTGCTGATCTCTGCATATTAGCATTTTAATTTCTTCTATTCAGATTGTATGGTCTCTACATAGCAGGGGCCTTGGCTTCATGTTTCCATCTGTTTAGAGACAATTTTCCTAATTCTAGTTTGATTTTGAAAAATCTGGGTAAAAAGTCTGATGGACTTGGTTTAGATAATTGGAGCAGAAAGTGTGATGAGGGAAGAAAGAATGTACTGTGATCCCATCATTTGGAGATACCTGTAACCAGGGATTTGTATATATTATCAGAAGTAGCGAAGGGGAATGATGTGGTAGAACATGACTGGAAAGGGTGTCCAACAGCCATTGCAATCTGTGTCTGCTTCATAGGAGCTAGAAAACAGTGTTAATTATCCTTCCTTACACGTACTTTTCATAGGATAGGGTAATTACTAGATTTATCCTAAAGGCATTTAGGGCTATAATAAATCTTTAAAAATTTTAATATAAATTCATTTTTTTAATTGCATTACATTGGACTTCACCTTTTCTCCAAAATATGTCCTAAAATATCTTATTAGTCTATTGAAATCTATCTAGGAAATTCTACCAACTTCAAAAGGATTCATAAGTATTACCAACATTTTTTTAGAGATGTTATTTATTTATTTGACATAGAGAAACAGTGAGAGAGGGAATACAAGCAAGGGGAGTGGAAGAGGGAGAAGCAGGCTTCCCAGTGAGCAGCCAGCCCAATGCAGGGCTTGATCCCAGGACCCCTAGAGATGATGACCTGAGCCGAAGGCAGAAGCTTAACAATGGAGCCAACCCATGTGCCTCAGTATTACCAACATTTTAACAGTGTATGCATTTCATTGCTAAGACCCTACAAGGGAGAAAAGAAAATACCATGTTAGTTACTTTTATAATTTCACATATAAAATATGTACAGAAGTGTTCTTTAAATGGGACGGAGTAAAACCCAGCCTCCTATGTGGCATGAGGTAGAATGTTGGTGTCTGTGTATTTTTCTCTTCTGTACCCTTTCTTCTGATGAAGACTTAGAGCATGCAAAGCTGTAGTCTCTGGAATATGTTTCACTCTGTTTTTTACACCGTGCGATAATTACGGCACAAAAATGATTCCTAGACATTGAAAACTCAAAAGTATTTTTTTTTTCTTTGTGAAGAGCTTTTTCATATTTCCTCATCCCAAATCTCACAACCTGAACACGTGCTCTCTTAATTGGAAAATGGAAAAGTTCCAATTTATTTCAAAACTTACTTTTGAAGGTGTAATAGTCATAAAAATTCATGCAGGTTAGATGCATATTATTTGAACATTTAGGGCATGACGACCTGATATGCATCAATATTTTAATGAAAATTAAGTTCTTTGATGATATGTTTCTATATTCCAATGTTGCAAGAAACATTTGGCTGATGAGAGGCTATTTATCTTAAAACCAGTTATGATTCTACTTTACTATCCTCTTTGAACTCTGAGGATGACACATTTAAATTTCAATTAATAATCAAGAATTTTCTGTCTCCAATGAAATGTTTTCCTTGGAGAGAATACATTGAGTAGCAGCTATAAGTGGAACTCGGCACTAGTAGAATAAGAGTGAATGTAGAATAACTCTATGATCTACCATCATTATCATTGAGAGACCAATGGCAGATTTAGATGACTGTAACAAATTTCTTCACAGAAAGTACAGTAGAACTGCAAATTTTATCAGTGTAATTTTAGATTTTACTAATTTTCTGACTAAACTGAGAAGTAGAACAAGGGGCTTTTCTGAAGTGATATACAAGGTTCACCTAGTTGAATCCCAGACTTTGTGTTTCCAGTGTTCCCCATAACCTATGCTTTATGTCACTGGAAGAATGATTTGTAATGTTAGGGAAGACTTAAAAATAACTATCTTTCCTTCTTTCCTTCTTTCCTTCTTTCCTTCCTTCCTCCCTCCCTCCCTCCCTCCCTTCCTTCCTTCCTTCCTTCCTTTCTTTCTTTCTTTCTTTCTCTCTTCTTTCCTTCTTTTCTTTCTATCAGATCTTATTTATTTATTTGACAGAGAGAAACACAGAGAGGGAACACAAGCAGGGGGGAATGAGAGAGGGAGAAGCAGACTTCCCACCAAGCAGGGAGCCTGACACGGGGCTTGATCCCAGGACTCTGGGATCATGACCCGAGCCAAAGGCAGATGCTTAATGACTGAGCCACCCAGGCACCCCAAAAATAACTTTCCATCTGCCCCTTTTTTTTTCCCACTGTGATGTTGTATGGCTTGTTGGGTCAAAGCAGATGTGTACAAGGATCTATTTTTGATCTTGGAATTCAGTTAGAAGTTATTGTTTCCATTTGTTGTGCTCAATAGTACATTTAGAATATGTGTTACATGTTGTGAAAATACTCATAAATTTTTGGGAAAAATTCCCAGACCTATTTACACAAACATAAAACAAACTACCTTGCTCATTAAAACAAACAAACAAAAAATGTAAAATGGAATACTCTGCCAGGATAATCAACTCTTGATTATGCCTAAATATTAAAGTATTTCTGGGCTTGGAATGAGTTTAGATTTTCTTTTTTTCTCTTGATGTTCATTTTGAACTAATTGTTAAGCTGATTCATTCATGCACTTTGGGAGAGAAAAAAATGGCATTTGAAATAAAAGTAACATTATAGAGTATCAATTGGGTGAACATAACTAGATTATGAATTTTTTCAGGGCAAGGAATAAGTAATACATCCTTTGAACTTCTGTCAGAACCTTTAGCATAGTGTCTTACTCATGATGGGTATTCATATACTGTGTTGTAAACAAATGGATAAATACATGAATGTCTAAAAGCACCATATTAATAAAGGAAACAGCTATTTTGGATAATGACTTAAAACAAGAGCTCATGCTGAATGGATAAAATGTGTTACCTGCATACAATGGAATATTATTCAGACACAAAAAAAGGAAACTCTCATTTACAATAACATAGATGAACCTGCAAGATATTATCTAAGTGAAATAACCAGGTACAGTAGCTCAAGTAGTGTATGATTCCATTTACATGAGGTATCTAAGCAAGTCAAACTTATAGAATTAAAAAGTAGAATGGAGGTTGCTAGGGATTAGAAGAATGAAGAAATGGGAAGTTACCTTTTAATGGGTATCAGTTTCAGTTAGGCAAGGTGAATAAGTTCTAGAGATCTGCCTTGCAACACCATGCCTATAGTATTGAGCACTGAAAACACTACAACAAAAGCAATAAAAATGAAAGCACAATAAGATAGTTGAATGAATCTATGCTCATAATTGGTCTTGGAAAACGGCTTCATGGGTGGTAGGGACTTCAGCTACTGGAGCTTTATAGGTAATGATCATGCTGAAAATCAAAGCCTCAGACACAGCCTATTCTATGTTCCTCATGTTGATCCATTTTCCAAACTGGTGTTCATAGAGCATTTTCCTCCATGATAGTAATACGAAAACAATGCAGAAAGACTTTCATGATTTCTAAGTTTGGAAACACTGAGTTAAATGGAAATAAACACCAATGTACAGTTGTTGTCTTTGCAGATTTTAGAGTTTCTCATTATATAAGCTTTTTCCAAACTTCTTCAAACATATTTTTTTGTTTGTGATGTTTGTTTCAGGATTGTTTTTATTTGTGATGCATCTACTGATATCACCTAAAAGTAGATACATGTAGAATATAAACCCTGAGAAACACTGGCCTGGAGAATTAGAGCCAAATTTAACCATTTGGAAAATTCATCCATCTTTGCAAATGGCAGCAGACTTTGATAGGTGAGATAGCACAGCTAGTGGAAGAAGATGTGGTTGGCACAGTGATGATGATTATGATGATGAGGAGGAGGATAGCAGTTCAAATTAATTGAAGTTTTGCCATAGCTAAGCACATGGTATTATCTCACTTATTCCTAATGAATCATATAAAAAGGGTTGCAAAACTATAATGGAAATTTAAATTCCTCATCCAAGACCATAAAGTAGGCTTAAACTAAGGCCAACTCCATATTACTATATTATATGCTCTCCTTAGAAGTGGACCTCTACAGCTAGCACAAAGCATGGTAGAATTCATGCTGGATCACAACTCTCTTACTCCCCTCCTCTGTCATAAATATTTATAACCAATAAATTTTAAGTTTATTCCAGTTAGCTCACAGTGTTATATTAGTTTCAGAATACAATATAGTAGTTCCATACATCACCCAGTCACCAAAAGTATACTCCTAATCCCCAACATCTATTTCATTCATGCCCCCACCCACCTCCTGATGGGTAACCATCAGTTTATTATCAGTAGTTATGAGTCTGTTTCTTGACCTCTTTCTCTTTTTCCCCCTTTGTTTGTTTGTTTCTTGAATTTCACATATGAGTGAAATCATATGGTATTTGTCTTTCTCTGACATATTTCCATTAGTGTTATACTCTATAGCTCCAACCATGTCACTGCAAATGGCAAGATTTTATTCTTCTTTGTGACTTAGTAATATTCCTATGTGTGTGTATGTGTGTGTGTTGTGAACACATTCTTTATTCCATCAGTTGATGGACATTTGGGTTCCATCCATAATTTGGCTGTTGTAAATAATACTTCTGTAAATATAAGGGTGCATGTAACCCTTTGAATTAGTGTTTTTGCATTCTTTGAGTAAATATCCCGTAGTGCAGTTGCTGGATATCAGGGTAGTTGCATTTTTAACTTTTTGAGGAAACACCATACACTTTTTCACATTGCTGCACCACTTGGCATTTTCAACAACAGTGCACGAGGGTTCCTATTTCTCCCCATCATCATTAACACCTGTCATTTCTTGTGTTGTTGATTTTAGCCATTTTGGTAAATGTGAGGTGATAGCTTATTGTGGCTTTGATTTGCATTTTCCTGAAGGTCAATGATGATGAGCATTTTTTTGTGTATCTGTTGGCCACTTGTATGTCATCTTTGGATAAATGTGTATTCATGTCTTCTGGCCTTTATTTGTTTATTTTTTTTGAGTTTTAATGTGTTTTTATTTCATTGAAATGCAGGTAGTTTAGCAGGTATCTGATTTGCAAATCATTTGTTAAATATATTTTTAAAAATATTTGACTCAGTATCCATTTTTTATGTTGTATTCATGTAACATTTTCCTTTTAACTGCTAAAGTGTTCAATTAAAAAAAATTGATATTTGAGACAGAGAGAGAGAGACAGTGAGAGAGGGAACATAAGCAAAGGGAGTGGGAGAGGAAGAGGCAGCCTCCCCACTGAGCAGGGAGCCCAATGCAGGCTCTTTCTCAGGACCCTGAGATCATGACTTGAGCTGAAGGCAGGCACTTAAAGACTGAGCTACCCAGGGGCCCTTTGGCCCATTTTTAATTGGATTATTTTCTGCGTGTTAACTTATGTAAGTTCTTCATGTATTTTGGATACTCTTTGGATAATCTTTTATCAGATGTGTCATTTACAAATATCTCCTCTGTTTCCATACATAGCCTTTTAGTTTTGTATATTGTTTATTTTGCTGTGCAGGACTTTTAATTTTGATGTAGTCCTAGCAATTTTTTTTTGCTTCACTTGCCTCAGAAGACGTACCTGGAAAGAAGTTGCTATGGTAATGTCAGACAAATGACTGCCTGTGCTCCCCTAGGATTTTCATGGTTTCTGATCTCACACTTAGGTCTTCAATCCATTTTGAGTTTATTTTTGTCTGTGATGTAAGAAAGCTGTCCAATTTCATTCTTTTTCATGTTCCTGTTCAGTTTGCCCATCACCATTTGTTGAAGAGATTGTCTTTTGTCCATAAGATATTCTGTACTGATTTGTCAAAGATCAGTTGATCTTACAGTCGTGGATTCATTTCTGGGTTTTCTATTCTTTTCTCTTGATCTGTGTCTGTTTTTGCGCCAGTACCATAGTGTTTTGATTGAAGTCTGGAATTGTGATGTCTCCTGCTTTGCTCTTATTTTTCAAGTCGTTTTGGTTATTTGGGGTATTTGTGGTTCCATACAAATTTTTGGATTGTTTGTTTTAGCTCTGTGAAGAATGCTGTTGTTATTTTAATAGGGATTGCATTAACTCTATAGATGGCTTTGGGTAGTACAGACATTTTAACAATATTTGTTCTTCCAATCCATGAGCATGGAATGTCTTTCCATTTCTTTATATAATCTTCTATTTCTTTCACCATCGTTTTCCAGTTTTCAGAGTCCAGGTCTTTGATCTTTTGGGTTAGGTTAACCTGGGTATCTTACTATTTTTGGTGCAGTTATAAATGGGATTGTTATCTTGATTTCTCTTTCTGCTACTTCATTATTGGGGTATAGAAAAAAAACAGATTGTGTACATTGGTTTTTATCCTGTGTCTTTACTGAATTCCTTTATCAGATTTAGCAGTTCTTTGGTGGAAACTTTTGGGTTTTCTGTATGTAGAATCATGCCACCTCCAAGTAGTAAAAGTTGTACTTCCTCTTTGCTGGTTTTGATGCCTTTTGTTTCTTTTTGTTGTCTTATGGCTGGGGTTAAGTCTTCCAGTACTGTGTTGAATAAAATTGGTGAGACTGGCCGTTCTTGTCTTGTTCCTGACCTTAGAAGAAAAGCTCTCAGTTTTGCCCTATTAAAGATGAGGTTAGCCATGCATTTTCATGGATGGCCTTTATTTTGTTGAAGTATCTTCCCTCTAAACCTACTTGGTTGAGAGTTCTTATCCTGAATAGGTCTTGAGCTTTGCCACACACTTTGTTGAAAAAATCTTATGGTTTTTACCTTTCGTCTTATTGATGTGATTTATCTCCTTGATTGACTTGCAAATACTGAACCAACCTTGCAAGTCAGGAATAAATCCCACATGATTGTGGTGAATGATTCTTTTTATCCCAATGCATTGTTGAATTTGGTTTGCTAGTATTTTGTTGAGGACTTTTGCATCTGTGTTCATCAAGGATATTGGCTTGTAGTTCTCTTTTTCAGCGGTGTCTTTATCTGGTTTTGATAATGAAGGTATCAGCATAATGCTGGCCTCCTAGAATGAATTTTGGAGTTTTTCTTTCTTTTTTTTTCTAGTTTTTGGGATAGTTTGAGAAGAATAGGTATTAACTCTTCAGGTATGTTGGGTAGAAAATTCCTGTGAAGCCATCTGATCCCGGTCTTTGGTTTGTTGGGGCTTCTTTGATTACTAATTCAGTTTCTTTGCCGATTATCAGTCTGTTCAAATTTTCTATATCTTCCCGTTTGAGTTTTGGTAATTTATATGTTTCTTGGAATTTATCCATTTCTTCTAGGCTGTCCAATTTGTTGACATATAATTTTTCATATTCTCTTACAACTGTTTGTATTTCTGTAGTGTTGGTAGTTAATTTGCTTCTTTCATTAGTAATTTTATTTAGATCCTCTTTAAAAAAAAAAAAGAATGAGTCTTGCTAGAGGTTTATCAGTTTTTGTTTTGTTTTTTCCCATCTTTTCAAAGAACCAGCTCCTGGTTTCATTGATCTATTCTATTGGTTTGTTTGTTTTGTTTGTTTTTTTGTTATTTGTTTTAGTTTTTATTTCATCTATTTCTGCTTTAAATTTTATTATTTCCTTCCTTCTGCTGATTCTCGGTTTTGTTTGGTGTTCTCTTTCTAGCTCCTTTACATGTTAGATTAGATTGTTTGAGATTGCTTTTTGACCTAAGCCTGAACTGCTATAAATTTCCCTCTTCAAGCTGCTTATGCTGCATCCCAGAGCTTTTGAACTACAGTTTTATTTTTCATTTACTTCCATGTATTTTTTTTTAGTTCTTCTCTTATTTTCTGATTGATGCATTTATTATTTAGTAGCATGTTATTTAACCTCCATGTATTTGTGATCTTTCCAGATTTTTTCTTGTGGTTGACTTCTAGTTGTGCAATGTTTTGGTCAGAAAATTTGTATGGTATGATTTAAATCTTTTTAAAAATTTTTGAGGCTTCTTTTGTGGCCTAATATATAATCTGTTTTGGAGAATGTTCCATGTGCACTTGAAAAGAATGTGTTTTCTGCTATTTTGAGGATGGAATGTTCTGAATATATTTTTTAATTCCACCTGGTCCAGTGCGTTATCTCATGCCACTATTTCCTTGTTAATTTTCTGCTTAAATGATCTGTCCATTGATATAAGTGTGGTATTAAAGTCCCTTAAAATTATTGTACTATTATCTATTAGTTCTTTTATGTTTGTTAACTCTTTTATGTATTTGGGTGCTTCCATGTTAGGTGCATAAATATTTACTTTAAAAACTCCAATATTTAAGCCATGTTAGTTTCAAGAACCCAGAGAAATTGGCCCATCTCACTTTCCAAGCCAATGGCTGTAATGGTTCATCTTCTCTTTGTACTTCGGTGTGTGCTGCTGTCTCCCCATTGTGGCAGCCACTACCCATTTCTCAGCCAAATTGGGTTTCTACACTTCATACCTTCTTTGATGTGGCCTCTTCTCTACCTTTATTTCTGGCCTTGTTCTGCCACTTTTCAGGTTATTTGCTAGGATATTTAGCTTGGTTTTGATAGTTATCTAGTTGTATTCATGGGAGAAAATGAACCAAGAGTCCTCCTACTCTATCCCCACTTTCTGCATCAAACTGTAATCGGTACTTTTGACTATAGAGTAGATGAAAGTACTAAATTAACACCCGTATATTCACCTTCTAGGTTTAATAATTCTCCATTTATGTATATGGATCTGTGTGTACATGTATTTATATATATTATATTTCATACAAATATATATTTCATATATTTAAACATGTATACATATATTTACATAATTATATTTATTATATTAACAGTATTATAGTCTATATAAGTATATTAATTATGTTTATATAAAATAAATATATTTGCATATTTATATATTTTGGAAATCTATATCTACTGAAGTATTTTAAGATAAAGTATTCATAATATTCCCTTTCTAAATTAATCACTGTGCATGTCTAAAGACAAAGACATTTTCCTTTATATAGCCTGAATACATTTATATTTAACAAAATTATATTTTCATAATTATCTCAGAAATGACTTTACCTTGATTATTCCAATTAGTATGCAGTAAGTGATGACACACTGCATTTGATTGATATGTCTCTTAAAATTTCAATTTAGCACATTCCCTCCCACCTTTTCTATCCCCCACCTCCCCCAAAATAGACTTCTTGAAGATTAGTTCTATTACTTTTAGAAATGTCCTACTTTCTGTACTTGTTTGATTATTTCCTTCTTTTCTCATCTTATTTTTGCTTTTAATGTAAACAGGTTAGATCTAGAGGTTGTATTAAATTTAGGTAAAACCTTTTTGTTAGAAATGTTTGTAGGCAATTCTATTAATTTCATAATGCATCACATGAGGAGGCATATAACACATGGTTTTCCTTATCAGACTGAGCCCTGGATTCAGGTGGTAAAAGTTAGGTCCTTCCATTATAAACTCCAATTTCCTACTTTGACATCAGAAAGGTGATGGATTGATACTTTGCATTTTGTGAATGTGTAATTTTTCAGTAACTTCTTACTTAATTGTTTAAATATTGCTCAATATTCTTTCTGGAGTTGATGATCTTATTAAGCACATTATTTTTTTTTTTTAACACTTCCACACTTATCACCTATAATTCATCTGTGATGATTTCTTCCTCCAAAAACTGGCGCTGTTTGGTTATCCTGAATTTTAGTATCTATTATAAAGGCAAGAAAAACAATGATTTTCTTTCTTTCTTTTTTTTAAAGATTTTTATCTATTTATTTGACAGAGAGAAACACAGAGAGGGAACACAAGCAGGGGGAGTGAGAGAGGGAGATGCAGGCTTCCCACAGAGCAGGGAGCCCGATGCAGGGCTCAATACCAGGTGCTTAACATCTGAGCCACCCAGGTGCCCCAACAATGATTTTCATTTAAACATAACTTATTAGAGTAATAGTTGGTAACAAATAAGGATTTTTATTTTTTTTTCAGTTTTGGTTCTTTTTAAATGCAAATATAGAATATAAAGGATTTTAAGGTATTAATATGTTCTAATAAATTAGTGTTTTTTCTTAATAATCAGTTGTTTCATTTGAATTACCTCTTTCCTTTTATCAACACTGTTCTTTTAGTTCAGCGCAATTATCTGAAGATATTACTGCTTTCAGGCAAAAGATGTCCCTCTTACACCTAAGATCTTTTAGTCTTTTTACACCTGAAATCAAAATATTTCTTCAAGGAGCTCAATTTCTATGAACAGGGATGGTGTATAAAGACCCAAAATCTGGTGTTGGAATGGCATTGCTTTTAGGCTCTTTAAATGGAGAAAACTAAAATATTAATATATATATACACACACATTTACGTGTGCATATATATTTATGTGTCTTTAAAAATATTAGTTTAAAGTTTATAGGCAATTACTTGTATTTTTACACTTGTGTTTCTGTCACTTTCTCTCCTATTTTGAAAATCAGTGATTTCTAATTACATAAACATTTATTTACATATTCCTACTGTGTCTGTAAAGCATTTTTAAGTTACAGTTAACAGTACTGAATGCATTTTTTCTGGTTGCAATTCTGTTGGTTCTTAGTGTAGATCTCACTCTGTATGTTCAGTCCAAGAACTGTATTCTAAAGACATCCAAAATGATGACTTCTTTCTTCCTCTTATGATATTTTTGTTCACTATTTTTTAAATAAATATATGGTTAAGGTTAAAAATGTATTAAATGGTACTCTCAGGCAATTCTCATTTTCTTCTCTGTTCCCATTAGACGAATTCTACCACCTCCTATAAATAACTATTTTTATTAGTTTTTGATTCATCTTTTCAGATTGTTTTTCCCATTAATAGAATATATGCATACATGTTTCCTTCTATTCTTACACAATTAAGTGAAACATGTAAGATAAAAAGATTATTTGTGTATCCTGGAATTTACTTCATGCCAGCACACAGAGAGCTTCCACCTTTGTCTTAAAACTGTCTGACTTTCTGATGTGTACTTCTACATCATTTACTCAACCAGTTCCCTTTTAATGAATATTTGTGTTGTTTCCAATCATTTGTTATTAAAAATGTCACAAAAATAACCCAACACGTGTTTCATTTCCTATTTCTGCAGGTGCTTCCCAGGTCAAAGGGTTGATGCATATGTAATTTTGTTAGCTATTGCCAGATTTCCTTTCATAGGCAAGCATTATACTCATACCAGCTGTGTCTGAGAGTCTGTATTCCTTGCCTCAGTTTATGCTGCATAAAATACTATTACAAAGCCTATTTGCTTGACAACCACTGTTTAATTGATTTAGTTCATAATTTTGCAAGTAGGTAATTTAGGCTAGGTGCAACTAAATAGTCCTTTTATCAGCTGAGTTCTGTCATGGATCTTTGGTCACCTGCAGTTCAGCTTTTGAGATTGGTTGGCTGCTGTTGAGGTTGAAGGGAGGTGACCAACTCAAGTGTCTCTCATCATCTTAAAAGGTAACCCACACATGCTTAGTGCACATGGCGGCTGGGTACAGTTCAAGGAGAACACATGGAATCATGCAAGTCTTTTGAGGCCAGACTTTCCATGACATTACTTGTCTTGAATTCAGTTTGTCAAGCTCAGTCACAAGAGCACCCACATTAGGGAAGTGGACTCCACATCTTGATCTGAATATTGCACAATCACATTGCAAAAAGGTGTGGCCATAGGGGAAGTAATAATTGGGTCTGATTTTACAGACGAACCACCACATTTCCCAGAGCCTTGCCAATATGGTATGTTGCTATGATTACAGATTTCTCCCCATCTCTTTGGGTTAAAAAATGGCATTTTAGTGGATTTTAATTTGCATTTCTATTGTAAGGGATAAGATGCAATATCTTTTTTTTTTCTGTCAGATTGTTCTTGATTTTTAGCTAAGAGCTTTTTATATATTAAAGAGATTACTTTCTTATCTGTACTATAAATTTCAGTTCCCCTCCCTAGTTTGTCATATATTTTTCCCCTTGTGTTTTATTTTCCAAGCAAAAGTTGAAAGAGTTTTTTTTATAATGAACTGTTTTTTTCCTTTATGGCACCTAGATTTTTAAGTCATAGTTACAAAGGTTTTCCTTACTCCTAGAGTCTGAAGGGATTTATCATTTTTCCTTCTACTTCTATTAATTTTAAACCATCTAATATCCCAAGATTAACAGCTGTGCTAATTAGTTTCTTCTAACTCCATACAATGCTGACATATTTCAAGTTCATTCTCTGAACGCAACTTGTTGTTGGAGAACATACAGTGTGCTCTTCCTGCAGGTTGCCAAGAGAGAGACAGAAAGGCAGAGAAAGAAGTAATGGAGGGATCCCAAGCCAACACATGGATTTCTTTCCAGCAGACGCTCACATGTAATTTTTGTTTGAGATCCAGAGCCTCTGTTCCCATAGAAACACTGTCAAACAGGATGGTTAGGTTCTTTTGCATCTCACTGGCTTTGATTTACCTGCCTCGTGGAAAAAATCACACTGTGCTTAGGGTTCTTTACTACCCAGTCCTGTTATCATTGTTAGTCCTGAAGAAGCAGGGAAAGGAAGAAACATCATTTATGACCTCTGGGAACTGGAGTGTAGAAGGCAAGCTACCTCAGGAGTTGAGGTCATGAAGGGATGTACCCACTGTTGTAACATAGCACTCAAGGAAAGAGAGAACACAAGAGAAGAAATATCCCAGTTGCATCCTTTGATACTCTGTCATTTCCTCTAATTGGTCAAACTCCAGGGAGGTCCAGTGGACGAAGGATCCTGGGTGATGAAGTCTGTAAAGGTCAGCACCCAGTACACAGAGAAGAGGAGGAAAGTGTGTGCAATGATCAAAGGGTGTAGCGAGAGTTACCTTATATTGAGAGACTCCGAAAGTTTAGGGTGCGGATTTCAGGGTTCCAGGATCTATATCATTATGAGTGTTAGAATACATTTGGTTTCAGATTACCTCACTAACATTCTCTTGTAGATAAGGAAGATCTTGAGGATGCATGTATATCCATCCTTTAACTCAGGATGTAAAATGTGAAAGCAACACAAAACACGTGGAAGAATGAACGAGCAATGAACAAAAAGCCCATTTTCATCTTCAGTAGTTCCTCATTCTCATTTTGTTTTGTGTTTGTTTCTGAAAGTGGTAAAGAACTCAGGCCCTGGAGTTACAGAGCTCTGTATTTAACTGCTGGCTCCTACTTAACATTTTTGGATACTTGGGCAAATTCTTAAACTCTGTGAGTGTGGTTGCTTTATCTGTGAGATGGAGATAATAAAAGTACTTAACTCGAAGGTACTTGGAGGATTCTTTTTTTTTCCTTCTTAATTTTTTAAATAATTTTTTGGAGGATTCTTGTGAGAATTAAAAGAGATGATTTATGTTCAGTTCCTACTATTTAATAAGTGTTCAAAAATATTAGGGGGAAAATGGATCAGTGACCTAAATGTAGAGCTAATAATAAGTCTACTTGAAGAAGAAAACATAGGGGTGAATCTTCATGCACTTGAATTTGACAACAGATTCTTATATATGTCATGAAAAGCACAAGGAACAGAACAATTTCAGGATATCAGGATCGAGGTCATTGTAAATGGGAGAATATTGCATAAACTGTTAAAGAAAATGTATTTTAAAATCGTTTTATTGGGATTTATCAAAGTTAAAACCTTGTTTCAACAAAGAACATTATCAGGAAAAATTAAAAGGCAGCCCACAAAATGGGAAAGAGTATTTGAAAATCATTTATCTGATAAGGTTCTAGGAGCTGGTGGGGAGTGGGACAACTGCTGAGTATGTGCAGAATCACTCAGAGGGTGCTGTAAATGTTTTGGAGCTAGGTAGAAGTGGTGGCTGCATGACATGGTGAATGTCTTTAAATGTCACTGAGTTGTGCACCTTAAAGTGGTTGACATTACACTATGTGAATTTCACCTCAATTAGAACATACAGAATAAAAACCAGGAGAAGGGAGGTAGGTGATGATATAGGTGAGAAAATATTTGTCATGATCTGTTAATGGACAAATTAGGATTTATCTACTACTTTGTCTTTTTTGTGTGTGTTAGAAATTTTCCATAAAAGTTAAATGGAAGAAAATGCATGTGGGTGTGTGCGCGCGCGCACACACACACACACACACACACACAGTATGAGGTATTATGTAGCCATAAAAAAGAATAAAATCTTGCCATTCATGACAACATGGGTGGACTTAGAGGGTAGTTTGTGCTAAGTGAAATAAGTCAGAGAATGATAAATACTGTGTGATTTCACTTATATGTGGAATATAAAAACCAAAACAGAAACAGACTCATAAATAAAGAAAACAAACTGTTGATTAGCAGAAGGGAAAGGGGAGGGGGCAGTGTAGAGAGATGGGTGAAGGGGATTTACAGGTACAAAAGTCCAGTTACAAAATAAATAAGTCATGGGGGTTTAGTGTACAGCATGGGGTGTATAGTCAATAATGTTGTAATAACTGGTGATGAATGGTAAGTAGACATACTGTGTGCAGATCATTTTGTAAGGTGTAAGAGTATTGAAGCATTAACATGTATACCTGAAATGAATATGATATTGTATTTCAATTATACAATCTTGAAAGAAATGAATGAAAGCAATATTTAAGAAAAATCAACTGCAACTTAATTTTGCATCCGATAGAGTTTTTACATAACTTAACTGACTCATTACAGACGAGACCACAGCTTCAGAGGTTTCCCTCTCTGTTTTCTGTTTTAGACTCCAGTATAGAGCTTTTACACTTTTGTAAAAGGGATTAACCATACCCACAGTCCAACTTACTTTAACCCATCCACACCAAGTAATTAAGAAATAATTATCTCACTCTCAGTAGTTGCATTATGCCATTTTTCCCCTCATACCTATTAAGACGAGGTTCCACACACTGGTTTTCAGGAATGTACTGGCTGATATAAATCAGAAGCTGAAGGGTAGTCAGCTTCAGGCACGGCTTCAACTAGGGGCTTAACAGCGTCATTGGGACTGGTTCTTGCCCCATCTCTGCGCTGTTTCTATCTGCCTTGCTCTCATCAAAGCTCTTCTTGTGTGGATATTAAAGCAATTGCATATCTCCTTTTTGCATCCGTGGTAGGGAAATTCCCACCCACATCACAAGGATAGAAGTGCAGGGAAGATGACTCCTTGAAGGAAAACTAATGTGCTGGTACCGTATTTGCAAAATAAAGAGAAATGGGTGCTGGACAGGCAAACATAACAAATGTTTGCTGGGAACGCTGATGATGTATCTTCATAGGGACATAAAAGTAAACTAGACTGAGATCTTCTCCTGCTTCTTAATCCCTGGGATTTCCTTTATTAGGAAGAGTTAGAATCAAGAGCAGGAAAGCCCTCTAAGTGGACAGGGAAGCAAAGATCAGAGTTAGGGAAAGAGTTGGGGATTTGCTTGCGACATTAGTATTGGTGGAAGAGCCCAGAAGAAAGGCAGAGTCCTGGTGGAAACTGCACGCCTGGCCAACACAGGAGAAGTGCTGACAGTGAATCAGAAGGCATAGAGGCCTGGCAACAACTCATAAAGGGTGAAAGAAGGGGGATCTATATTTAGAAACAGGTGGGAAGACAGTCACAGAGACCTATTCTTTAAGTGGATGTGATTATAATAACCACTTACTAAGCTTTTCCTATGTACCAGGTACTGCCCTTGTGTGCATTATCTCCACTGTAAAATCCTGTGAGGTGGGTATTATGATCCCCATTTAATTTGTGAAGAGACTGTGTCTCATTACGTTTATATTGCTTGCCCCAGGCTGTGGTATCTGATTACTAAGCACATTCCCTTTGCCACTTTCATTGCAGAAAGGCTCCTTGGGACCAGAAATGTGCTGTACTGACAGCGTGTTGCTTAAGACTCCGAGTCTTGCCTTCACAAAACGTGAGAGAGCATTGCAGAAGCTAGAACTGAAAACCACTTTGTACAAGTGCTGTGCTAAGAGCTTTCTGAACATTACCTAATGTTTTCCTTACAAGAACCCTATCCCCATATGACTGATGAAGAAACCATGAAAACTAATTTCCCAAAATCACATGGGGAATCCAAGAAATTTGGTCCAAGAATCTGCACTGGTCATCACTCTGTTGGTCATAGGATCATTAGAAACAAAATTCTTGGATAACTCCTAGCCTAGTGAAATTTTGGGGCCCTAACTTATCTTTGCCCATAAGGAGATCTTTGTACACTGGTCTCACCCCATTAAGCATGCAGATTATCAGAGTCTGTGAGAAAAAAATATGATAAAATGTTTTTAACTTGGGGGAAAAATTAGTTGTTGTGTTTCTTATTTTGCCCTGAGGTTTTCACTAGTTTTTCTTTATTAAATTTTCCCCCGATGCCAAAAGTTTGATGTTTTCATCTTTTTTTCTATATCTGGGGATGACTTTGATACTGATATGTTATTTGATTTCATTATCTGGATTCTTACTTGTTTGTTGATTGATGCTCTGTCTAAAACCTTGGGGATATGCATCAAAAGACAACTGCTTGCTTTTCATGTGCCAGGGAAGAGAAAATGAATCTCTATCCCCTAGGGACAGAACTTCTTGTGTCAAAAATGGTCTCATGTCCCAGGCAACTTCTTCTTGTCCCTGTTGTCCTTTAGAAAGATAGAAAGGCAGTACAGAGGACCATTGTGTGTAACTACTATGTGATAGTATTATCAATAATAATAATCAGTGTTCAACAAGTATTTTTTGAATACATTCTATGTTTCCAGGCTCTTAGAGTATATTAATAAGCCTTCAAAGATCTTGCATTTTAGCAGGGGGAGACAGAAAACAAGCAATAAACAATATGCTGCTTTAATCCCACAATATGGAATTAAGACATTAAAAAGCAGGGACAGACACCTGGGTGGCTCATTCAGTTAAACATCTGCCTTCTTCTCAGGTCATGATCTTGGGGTCCTGGGATCAAGACCCTAGTTGGACACCCTGCTCAGTGGAGAGTCTCCTCCCTCTGCCTCTTCCCCCTGCTTGTGTTCTCTGTCTCTTACTTCTGTCTCAAATAAATAAATAAAATCTTTAAAAGGGGGGAGGGAAAGTAAAGTAGAGTAAGAAATGGGAAAAATGGGGCGCCTAGGTGGCTCAGTTGGTTAAGCGACTGCCTTCGGCTCAGGTCATGATCCCGGAGACCCGGGATCAAGTCTCACATTGGGCTTCCTGCTCAGCGGGAGGCCTGCTTCTCCCTCTCTCACTCCCCCTGCTTGTGTTCCCCCCTCTCTGGCTGTGTTTCTCTCTGTCAAATAAATAAAAAAATCTTAAAAAAAAAAAAGAAATGGGAAAAATGATGCAGAGGTTGGTGGCAGTATTCAATGGGTTAGTCAGTGCAAGCATCCCTGAGAAAATGAGGTGAAAACAGATGGAAAGGTGGTGGCGAGGGAGTTGCATACCCAACAGCTGGGGAGAAAATGTTCCCGGTAGAGGGACAGCCAGTATAAAAGCTCTGAGACAGAAGCCTGCCCAGCAAGTTCTAAAAGCTGCTGAAGCCTTTGGGACAAAAACCAAGTGATGAAGCAGGAGACCAGAAGAAGATGAGGTTAAGGAAAGCAGGGATCTAGATCACACAGGGTTTGTAGGATATTGTAATAGTTTAGGTTTTTATTTTTATTGCAATAGCATTTTAGGGGCGCCTGGGTGGCTTAGTCGTTAAGTGTCTGCCTTTGACTCAGGTCATAATCCTGGAGTCCCAGGCTCCCTGCTCAGCAGGAGGCCTGCTTCTCCGTCTCTCACTCCCTCTGCTTGTGTTCCCTCTCTAGCTGTGTTTCTGTCTTTCTAATAAATGAGTAAAATCTTAAAAAAAAAAAAAGATTTTAAATAGAAGAGGGTTTAACCTATCCTTTATTTTGAAAGAGACCCCCTAAGGTTGACTGTAGAATAGCAAAGTTAGAGGTGCCTGGGTGGCTCAGTGGGTTAAGCTTCTGCCTTCGGCTCAGGTCATGATTTCAGGGTCCTGGGATTGAGCCCCACATTGGGCTCTCTGCTCAGCAGGGAGCCTGCTCCCTCCTTCCTCTCGGCCTGCCTCTGCCTACTTGTGATCTCTCTCTCTCTGTCAAATAAATAAATAAATAATGTCTTAAAAAAAAAAAAAAAGAATAGCCAAGTTAAGACTAGGGAAATCATAGAGTATTACAAATCCCAGACATGACTCAGACTAGTGGGGGATAGCAGTGGAGTTGGTGCAAGAAGGTCGGGTTCTGGTAGATGCACATTTCCTGACATATTTGATGTGAAGTGTGACAGCAGTGTGGCTTTCAACTGAGATGGGGAAGACTTGGGGAGGGAGATCTGGAATTCGCCAAATGAGTTCACTTAGTGACTTACCATTCACTTTTCATTCATTCAGTAACTTGTTACTCTTGTTACTGAGTACCTAGTATGAGCCAGGCATTTTCATGAATTATCACTGAATATTACAGATGAGAAAACAGAGCACAGAGAGTTTAAAGCATTTGTCAAAGTTCATTCTGCTAGGGATGATTACTGTTGTAATTCTAGTCTGAGTCTTTATATTTACTTTTGATACTTACATCTTGTCACATGTGGCTTGATTACACTGACAGAAAAATGAGAAAGTGATACTGTTTTGCTTAAATATTATTAAATACCAGATAATACTTTTTGTCAGTTTAACATTTCTGCCCTGTCCTACATCATCTTTTTATGACACACTAGCAAGACTATTACTTTTTAAGCCCTTTAGAATATCCCAGTGATAATTTAGGGCATACTTAAGAGTATTCTGCTTTTTGGAAGATGTAACAAAGACATACCTGGAGCTTCTCAATATTTAGCATTTTACTGTTTACTAAGCACTGTATCTCAATATTTAGGCAGCATTTGTAAATTATGAGATAATCTCAGTCATTTCTTTGTCACCGATATAAAATGGTAGTGAGGAACCAAAGCATATAATTAGGGTAAAAATTTTCCATGAATACTTTTGGCAAACAAAAAACAAAAAAAAAGAATCAAAAACTTTCAGTAGCTAGAACTATATCCCTTTGGATATGAGCCATAAGATCAAAGGAGGACATTTTTTTTTCCCCTGGAAGTAAGCTTTTAACATCTCTGTGGGATGCTCCTCTGGCCTGGGGCTCTCTTACTCCTTTCTGCCTCCCAGAAGGGAGTGCAGCTCCCCTGATGCTTCCTCCTGCCACTGGAGTTGTGCTTTGGGGCTATAGTAATGCTTCTGTTATTTTTGATTGGCACTGTGGAGGGCAAACACACACCCCAAAACTTAAAAAAATACCCCCCTTTTTCCTATGCACTCCTGTTATTTTATATTTTAGATATCTATTTAATAACTTACTGGAGCATAGCCTCCAGTTGTAATTTTGAGGCTATTATTCATTTTTTAATGTTACCATAAAGCTGTTCTTTTTCTGGTGTATATAGTTCGTGGACTTTATTTTCTGTTATGTGTGAAGAAAGCAGCACTTTCTTCATCCCACCATTATGCCACATTTGTTCCCCTAAGTACAATTGTGAATTTAATAAAAAGCATACAGCTTATAGCTATGAAAAAAGAAGGATATGCTCACAACAGGATCCCACATCTCCCATCTCCTCCAATGCCATCTGAAGGAGAAACGCACGGAGGTGTGGAATGAGAAGTGAGGTAGGATGGAGAATTAGTCACGAATACGAGGCAAGTAGAACCCAGTAGCACACGGGGGCCCACTGGAAATAATAGCAGCATTCATTATGTGTTGGCACAGCCCAGAGTTATAAATAAAACAGAGAGGTTATCTAAAGAATGGCAGGGTTGGCTGACTCACAGCTGCATTCTGCTCTTACCCTGGGAGCTGAGTATAGAGGCAGAGACCGAGTCCCGACACATGGCTTTTCTTCCATCATCCAAGCAGCAGTTATCCATTGCAACAGTGATGATGTTTCCCATCTTCCCAGTGTTCCTCCAATGACATTTGGTCCGAATGCTTGCAGACCATGCTGACAGAATGCCTTTAGAAGTTTTGAGTTGATCCGAATGACTGTTTTGATGATGTCAGAAACTCATTATTTTATAACAAATCAACTTCAAATTAAGTGGAGTTTAATTTATTAAATGGATAAGAATAACTGAAATTTATGTTTTCACAATATTTTAGGAAATGATTGATAGCAGAAAAACTGTCTAACTCACCTAAAAATTTTAAGGACTGTAAACTCTCTAATCTTTCTGCTTTCATGCTAAAAAGTTAGCACTTTGATCTTTAACTTTTGCTTCTAATTATTAAAAGCATTGTATTTGTATTGTATGGCTTTTGTAGCAAGTCCTGCGGAGTGAGTACCTTAAAAAAAAACACAAATTTATTAATTTACAGTTCTCTGAGTCAGAATTCTGATGTATGTGTTTCATTGAGCTAAAATCAAAGTATTGACTGATGCATTCCATTCTGGAGAGCCTCTACAGGAGAATCTGTTTTCTTGACTTCTCCAGGTCCTCGAGGCTACTGCATTTCTTAGCTCACAGCCTTTTCCATTTCTGAAATCAGCAATGTCCAGTCAGGTCCTTCTAACATCCCATCAGTCTGAGACTAACCCATTGGCTTCCTTCTTCTACACTTAAAGACACTAGTGATCATGTGGGTTCCGTATGGATAATCCACAATAATCTCCCTTTTTGAAAGTCAACTGATGGGCAACCTTAATTCCATCTTCAGCTTTAACTCTTACTTACCATGTAGCATAACATAGTGACAAGCTGAGGATAAAGTCATGGACATTTTTGGAAGCCATAATTTTACATTTCACAAGCGGTCCTTTTGGAGGACCTTAATTAGATGCCACTGAATTAGTCCAGACCTTGGAAACTAAATGTTCTTGTGCCTCAGTACCTTGTCCTCTGTTTGTAATAGACACTGCTAATTGTTCTCAGCATGCTTTCACATTGAGACCAGGTGTAGCCTCAGAATCCTTCTTAAGATAACCGCTCCAAGCATACCGCTACCAATTGACCCAGGTCCTTACATGAGAGGAACCATTTTATCATTTCTGTTTAAAAATAATATTACTTCCTTTTAATGCAATCTCATTTTTAAAAGCATCTATAAAGCAAACTTCCTGGCACTAATTTAGATTGGCATGTTTGCAGCTTGTCCTAGTCAGTACAGTCTGACTAAAGTCAGTCATGGAATTACATATATTCATATTTACTGTATGAAGATCCTTATATTAAATAAGACAGTTTTAAAAAAAATGCCTGAAAATACCAAATGCTGGTGAAGCTGTAATGCTGTAGGAACTCTGGTTTATCATTTGTCAGAATGCAAAATGCATTTTGCATGCCACTTAGACAATTTTCAGGTTTCTAACAAAGCTAACCAGTCTACCATTTGACCCCAAAAGTATATTCCTAGTTATTTATCCATTTAAACTATAAACTCAGGTTGATGCAGAAACTAGGTGTGTATGTTCATAGAAATTTCTTTCATAATTTCCTCAAATTGAAGGCAACCGAAGTGTTTTTCAATCGGTGAATGAATATATATCCATACAATGGAATACTATTTAGCAATAGAAGGAATGACCTGTTGAATTACACAACAAACTGAATAAATCATAGATGCATTTTGTTAAGTGAAAAAACCCAAGTTCAAAAGGCTACATATCGGGCGCCTGGGTGGCTCAGTTGGTTAAACAACTGCCTTCGGCTCTGGTCATGGTCCCGGAGACCCAGGATCAAGTCCCACATCGGGCTCCCTGCTCAGCAGAAAGCCTGCTTCTCCCTCTCACTCCCCCTGCTTGTGTTCCCTCTCTGGCTGTGTTTCTCTCTGTCAAATAAATAAAATCTTAAAAAAGGCTACATATTATATGTTTCCATTTACATAATACTGCAGGAAGAGAAAAACTCAAAGAATAAAAAGCAGATCAGTAGTAGCCACGGGTTGGAGGGAGGGAGAGTGGTTGATTACAGAGGGGAAACAAATAATTTTTAGGGAGATAGATCCATTCTATATAGTACTATGGTGGTGAATGGATGACTATGAATTTCTCAAAATCTACTGAAATTTACAGTACAGAGAGTAAACCTGAATGATGGAAATTAAACAAAAAATCAGCCAAGCGGTTGGGGACAATCCTGGGATGAAATGTTGGCTGTGATAACAGAATGTATCTATGTTACATAAGTAAGACATAGTCTTACTGAGGGACATGGGGAAATTAGAGTTCACTTAAACTCCTAAAAAGAGATACTTAACTAGAAATTACAGAGCTAGACAAAATGAACTGAATATAAACTGTGTGCTCTAGTTAGAAAGGTTTATCGGTGAGATACAGTTTAGCAATTCTAAAAATGCTGTGTTTACTGAGGTCAAACAAATAGTTAAATGGATATGGATGATGATAGAAGATAGGCTTCTCATTGTTGGATAAGGAAGTTAGAAAGCAAAACGTTGGTGGAGGGGATGAATAGAATGAATTATGTGGTACCGGGTTAGAGTAGAAGATATTATCAAGATATGTCTGACTTAACATTAGATGCAGATGAAGAGGGCCAGGAATAGTTATAGCTATGTATGTAGACGTGGGTTAATGTCCATACATAAATGTCTTCGCTGTGTCCACCAAGGAGCCTAGACACAGTAACAGTCTAGTAGAAATGAGAATAGCCAGGGTTCAATCTTGGTTTCTACATACCATGCTTTAATAAAAGGTACCTGGGTCTCTTGGAGAAATTGTTGATTCCAGGGCTAGAGAAGGGAAAATGTCACATTAGCCAAGAGCTTCTTATAGTGGTTAAATGTATGAAAATGGTTGAAATGAGGGCTTATCAAAATGACAGAAGAGCACACTTGAAAGAGCTCACAATGGCCAAAGCTGGAAAAATCTAATAAATTTAATAATTTAATATTAGATCCTAACACAAAGTAAAAACAAAATAAATGATTGAATAAGAAAATGAAGAAGAGATAAATCTTTTTTACATAAGAATTCCAAATAATATATGTAAATAATCTATTGCTCCTGCCCTTAAGAGCTCTGGTTCATTTTGCTCACTTTTTTTTTTTTCTCCCAATGCTTATCTTCAAACTTCTTAATTCTTTCTTGTTATGTACAGTCTTCTGTCCCATAGATACCTGGTTTTTAACTCCTTTCCATTCTTTTGGTGTTTCCTTCTGGATATTTGATTTTGACTAAAATTCAATTTCTCACTTTTTTTCTTTCGTTTTTTCTTTTCCCTTCAAGTTCTCACCTTTTCTTTGTGTGTAATGTGGTACTTAGCCTACCAAATGAGTTTATTTCAAATAGCAAAATTTTAATTTCTAGCATTTATTTTTATATATTTTTAGTAGTTTCCACTTGTTTCTTCTCTGTGAAGAACTTAAAACTTTTTGGCACTTAGTCCATTTAGATTTCTTTGCATTTTGAACTGGTGGTTTTTTTTTTTTTTTTTTTTTTTTTTTTT